>RANY01000127.1:0-91110 GCA_009805235.1 Neurospora pannonica FGSC 7221
GGCGGYTACGGCAACCCTGGCGGTGCCGGTGGYCAGTCTTGGTGGTAAATCTACATCAAACCACCTTTCCTGCAGCCATACCATGCTGCGCACATGGCCCACGGCCTGATCGGATATCTTCGACGCTTTATTTTCGGTTTCTTATCATACTCTTTGCGGTTTCTGATTTTTCTTCGGCATTTCTTATCGCGGCGAGACATGGCCTTTCCTCCCACATCGGGGTTGGGAGGAGCAGGCTTCTAAGGCTTACACTCGGGCTTTCACGATAGACATCCTCGCCTTGTTTTGTTCATTCCGAGAACTCCCGACAACAACTTGATACCCTTAGATCGCGAAAGCTTGGGCCTTCTACAAGAGAAGAGCTGCGAGATGGTGCGATTTTGCATCAATTGCAGCCCACGGTTGACACGATTTAGAACGAACTAGATCTCTACGTCAGCCTTCACGATGTCATGTTTCTACTCTTGCCGTTCAGAGAGCCTTTTGCTTTCACATAGATGAATGGGTCATGACGCGCCGCCAACTTTTTCATGTTTTCTCTTTTTCTCTGGACATTACACATCATACATAGACAAAAGCGGATTACTCGGTTCCTCTGGTCGCGGTCGACCTACGACACCGCGTCTGGGCAGTCTCTCCCAAGGATTTCTTTTCTTCGATGGGGTTGCTTTTTCCAGAGAGACCCTGTCTCATAGACCGGTAATTGTTTTTCGGCAGATGAGGAATGAAAAGGATTGCGGGAGGAAAAAAACGCGCGCGTTTACGACGGTTAGCAGGAGGCATGATACCCTTTTTTCGACATACGCATGGTCCTTTTTTAGAGACTGGGAAGAAGGGGAAAAGTGCGTCCTTCTTGGGTTCTTATTTGGGATTGAACGGGCACGGGGCAAAAGCCAAAAAGGGCGTCTGCGAATGGGCTAATCAAAAAGGAGAGCGTTAAACGGGCAGAGGCTTGGGAAGGGGAGGTGTTCTTTTGCACAAGATTTGTTTTTCCCCTAGACATGGTTTGGGATTTGGGCTTGGTTTATTACGGTTGAACCAAGATCGAAGCTCGGGCATTTGGGAAAAGTTCCCCGGACATGGCGGCTGCTTGTTTTTGTCTCCTTGGCATCCGTGGCGCGCGAGACGGAATTGTCTGAACTGAGGAATCCAATCAAAAACATTTCAACCTCGTTATAATCACATGTCTTTTGTGCTTTGGTGACTTGTGAAGTGACGTGTGTGTGCTGAACGGCGTAGTAGGTCTTCTCGGTGATCGAGTATCATGAGAACTTGACATAAACAGCAAATGATAATCCAAGTGGTGAGTATTCCCTTCTACTTTCAAGCATCATGAGACTTTGGTCATAATCAGCAAGTGATATTCAATGTGGTGAGCGTTCCAGGACTTTGGATATGTTAGACTACGTTATGATATGTAGGCTTCCAGTCAAACACATGTGGTGATAGTGTTGCCCGGTGTGATGACTTCCAGTCTGTGTGTATTCCCTTTCTCTCAATCCAAACCCCAAAACCTGACATTTCTCATGATACATCATGGTAACACTTGGCTACGACATCAACTCCTCGAAGATGGACTCAAGCTCCTCTTTCCTAAAAGGTAAGCTCAAATATTCCGTCCCTATCGAGTCTTTGTGACTCGTAATGATTTGATGATCGTGGAATCTGTTGGAAGTCTTTGTCAGCTTTTGTCCAAAACATAGGTAGCAGAGGAAAGAAAACGAAGAAACACATACTCCTTAAGCAGCGTCCTAAACGCCATCTCCGAACTACAAATGAACTCCTCCACAGCCTTGTTATAAAGCATCCTATACTCTATCCCCGGACTTTCTCCCCCACCCGCAAACTCCCCTCCTTCCTCAAAAGCAACCAAAACCTCCCCCACAATCAACCCAAACAACTTCCTCGCGTTCTCGGGTAAACTCCGCAACACAAACGCCACTCCCTCTTTGCCTCCCGCTCTCTTGCCCATCCTACCCAGTAGCTCGTGCACCTCGTCCACGACGTCCAATTCTTTGCTATGGTCTGCAAAAGTGGTGCAATCGTGAAACGCGAAATTAAACGAGGATCGTAAGCTCGAGTCCCAGAGCAAAGGGAAGTCGGGCGTGTCGGCGGTGCAGGCGAGAGAGATGGACGGGTGTGAAGACAAGTGGGCGAGGAGGGATTGTGTTTGGGGTTTGCGGAGGGTGGGACAGAGGGGGGAGTCGAGGGAGGTTAGGAGGAGGGTTATTCTTGTTGGCTTTGGGGTGTGAGAGACTGAAGAGAGGAGGGTGAAGAGGTTTTGGATCATCGCCAGCGGGTTGCCGGAGGGTAAGCGGAAGGTGGGGTCGATGGCGAGGGAGATGGTGGTGAGGATCTCGCGGATGGTGAGGGTGCGGTGGTGGCCGTTTATCATGATTATTTTGTTGTTTGTCGCAGTGTTGGAGGAGGAGGAAGAAAAGGAGGAGGAGAGGTACTCGGCGAATTGGTGCAGGAGGCGACGCTTGGAGCCATACCCATAAAGGCAGACGCTGAAGCCTTGGGAGAGCTCAAAGGCCCATTGGGGGAAGGAGGCGGCGTGGTGGCGCTGGAGGGCTTGGATCTGTTCTTCGTGGGTGTCTTTCTGGACGTCGTCGCGGAGGAGGGAGAAGTATTCTTCGTGCGTGAGGAGGTCGAGCCAGGAGAGCGTGTTGTTGGAAGTCTTGTTGGATCCGGGTTTGTTCTGGTAAAAGTATTGCTCGTGAGGAGGGAGGTCTCGTGGTGGTGTGGGTGATTTCTTTCGTCGTATTGAGCCGGGGGTTCGGCCTCCTCGTCCTCTCCCCCTCCCTGTTTTGGATGGAGTGGTTGCTGCTAACTCGGCCTCTTGGTCGGCGAGGTTCTCTTGTTGGATGTTCTCGTCTTCTTCTTCCTCGCTTGACTCGTAAATCTCTCGGGCGATTTGTTGCTCCTCGTCCTCGTCGTCGCTCACGGCGCCCTCCAGCACCCGGTCGATTAAGGCCCTGGCACTCTTCCGTCTGGCCGATCGGTCGGCGATTCCTCGCCTACTGGGTGTGTCGACGCCATTGAGTCCTCGAAGTTTGACCGGTGTTTCGTCGACCTGTTTCTTGCGTAGGGCGGATGGCGTGCTCGGCTTGCCACTGGGTGTTCCTCCCGTTAAGGCCTTCGGTGGCCGTCTTATCCTTTTCTTGCTGGGTGTCTGCTCGGTTGGTGACTCGGGCTCTTCTGGCACAGAGACTAGATCGCGCTGGAGGAAATCGACCTGCTTTCTCGGGGTAGCGTTTCGCTTCGAAGGTGTGCCTCCATCTTGTGACTGTCGCCGTTGACGCTTTGCGGAGGGAATCGCATCATCCTCGTCGGGAACTTCGTAGGGGTCGGCAGGGAGTGGCCGTTTCCGAGAAGGGCGTTCGACTAATTCGTGCTGGTCTGTTGATTTCCGACGGGGAGGCATATCTTCTATGTTATTGACTCTGTTTTGCGTGGTCTGGGTGGTATGGCATGCTTTGGAGTCGTTCTGTATCTCAACCTCTGCAACTCGAAGTCGTTGGGAAACTTTGTGAAGTCGAGACGCGCTCGCTAAATTGAGACGCGTTAGGCTGTACGGCCGGGATGACGCTAGAACTCGGCAGGTACCTGCTAGAGGTACCTACTGGTAGTTCCAGGGTTCGCTGACAGGAGCGACCCAAGCCCCTGTCAACTGCTACTTAGTGGCAGAGTTATAGGTGGGCGTCACTGGCTTCCCTTCCTTGCATCAACAACCTCAATATCACCTGGCACTTCAACTAAACAAACTCCAAGGGGACTATCACAGCCAACATGTCAAAGCTCAATCTCAACTTGTCTGCCTCTCTAAACATCTTCAAGCTTATTGCTAAGCCTTCATTATGTCTGCCCCACGCTACAGTCCCCACGTTCAATGACCTGCCCATCCCTCTTAACAAGGCCTTCTCCGGCAATGGCGAGAAGAAGGTCGACATAAAGGCTGTCGTGCTCGACAAGGATGACTGCTTTGCCTATCCTGATCACAATGAAGTGTACGAGGCTTACAAGGTGGGCTGCTTTCTCGCCTCAATCCCATTGAGAACATTGACTAACTCCGACAAGGAACGCATGGAGGCTCTAAAGGCAGCATACCCTGGACGCCGTCTTCTGATCGTCTCCAACACTGCCGGAGCCCAAAGCTGGGACAAGGACGGCAAGATGGCATCCGCAGTTGAAAAAGCCACCGGCATCACCGTCCTTCCCCATGGGGTGAAGAAGCCGGGTTGTGGAGACGAGATCATGTCCTACTTCCGTGCTCACCCGGAAACCGGCGTCACAAGTCCTCACCAGATCGCCGTCGTGGGAGATCGTCTGGCCACTGACATGATGCTTGCCAATATGATGGGAAGCTATGGCATCTGGGTGAAGGATGGAGTTGTCCCCCACCAGCAGAAGAGCATCGTGAGTGACGGCTTGCAATCAAGCTGCGTGATAAGTTGAGGTCTTGTGCTGACTGGGACATGACAGTGGTCGAGAGTTGAGAGGACTGTTGCGCCCTTCCTCGTAACCCGTGGTTATACTGCTCCTGAGCCAGTGAGCCCCTTTGAGTAACTGCATTTGTGCTTCTCCTGGAAAAGAAGATACAGTGTAGCAATGTATGTTTTCCGAATACTCCCGGTAGCTGAGGTGAGTTTTCTTTTCCTTTATGTGTTCCTCCTCTTGTCTTGCTGTTCCTTTTGCCGCCATTTTTCCTTCGATGTGGTCATCCCCTTTTCCAGACTTATTGCTTGTTATCCCCATTGCCCTCGACCCATGCTTCCTGTCTCGCTTAATGGTGGTTCCAGGCTCGGGGAAAACATATGTGCTTCGGATTTCCACTCAGCTGCTGGGCCTGTTTCTGCCAGGCTCTGCGATTATGGGCGTCTTCGAGCAACGTGAAAGGAACAGTCGTATCTATTAGCGACAGCGTCGTGTGGCTTAGTCGGTTGGTCGTCGGTATGCTGTCGGGTCCTGTTGAAAACTCGTGGAGAAGGCTGCCAACGGATACGTTGATGAAGACACAATCGTTCGACACATCGAACAGACTCCATGGGGAATCAATTCCCGGCAGAAATCGAGTGTGCGAACAAAGTACGCAAGTCTGTTTGCTTCTCGGCAAATAGCACGTCATCTGGTGCCTTATCTCTTTGCCAGCCGGTCCAACTACGTCTTCGCACCCCTTTTTTCTGTTTTTTTCTCAAGTGAATGTCGGGTACCTTGTACGTGCACAGGACCGGTGACGGGCGCAATGGATATATCAAAGAATGAAAACGGACCTAGTGGTTACAGGGAAACAGGGCACACCAGGGCAGTTATAATAGGATGTTGCTAATGTTATGAAGGTTGCTCCAAGGGCCTCGAGAGTGACCGAGGAGTGTTCGGTAGTGTTCATGTGCGTCGGAAGAAGTCGATCTTGGAACGGCAGTACGTTTGCTGCCTACAGGCTTCGACAGCAGGTTACTCATCATTTCACAGAGAGCAGTCGGTGAATGGTATCTGGAGGCCACAGGTTTGCCGGCCGGTCTGGGCGGTCCTCGTTGTTGGGACGGTTTTGGCAGGTGCCAGGAACGTCGTCGGTGGCCATGTTCACCTATCTCGTCACCCATAGTTGAAGGCCATTGTCGACCCACAACGTCCTCTCGCCAAACCTCCAAACTGTTTGTCGTCCCAACTTTTCGTCGTCATTCGGTGCCTTGAAACCCGTTCTCGAAGACATCAATTTCACAGCTGACAAGGTTGGCGCAAGGCAGTCGCACAACTTCTGGATCCCCTTCCATAACCCAAAAGGTGGCCCAATTCGAAATTCTGAGGGCAGCCACAGAGAATCACTTGCGTATCAGTTTTCAGAAGACGTTGATCCAGAGGTATACGCCGTCATACGATCTTTTACCTTCATCGTTTTCCACGCCGTTGAGTGATCCGGTCGTGTGCAGAGGGGACGAGTGCGAGTAACGAGATCCCGGGTAGGCATCCGATCGGATCTGTCAGTCGGAGCAAATTCTGCCGTCTGATGTTGACGAGAAGGTTGGGTGTGTCACGGCTGTCTTGAATAAGGGCCCTGACAATACCATTATTTCAGGTTTCGGTGTTCCACCGCTTGGCTCTTCCTTCACTAAGCCACTTTTCAGACGATTTTCACTCTGGGCTTTCGAGGGCCACCGTCAAAACTTCCTATAAGAGAGGAGGGGCTGCCATCCTCATCTTCCCTCTCCCTTCGTCCTTCAGAGCGCTTTCCATCAGAGCTAACCTCCCTTACGACCACCTCGAGGAACAGAGGTATGTCGTCCTCTTCTCTACTTCTTTTTCATTCTTCCTACTAGTCGTCCTTCAGCGCCATCTTTTTCCAGAGCTGACTTCTTCAGAACTTATCCTTGAAGCGCGTCGCCGCCGACAATCGTCCGTCGTTCTTTGCCCTACCACGGGTTCGCTTTCTTGCTTTAGCCACCTTGCCGCACATCACAAACCCCCCGTCTTCCAGCTGCCATTAGGGACCTGCTCTTCCTAACTTCAACACAATGGGTGGCAAACAATGGGCGCGACAAGAAGAGCTCGTCTTCTGGAAGGAAGTCGTCCCGAGGTCGCCCAAGCGAGTTGGACAGGATAGACAAAGGCGCGAAATGTCCTGGAAGGACTGCGCTACCTGGATGCAACGTCGTATGGCCAAAGAGTTCAAGGAGCAGCGACGAGCCTACACTGAGCTGTGTCTTTGTGAGTCTTCATTCCGTTGTCTCGAGCCCCTTCAAGAGCTGACCAGAACCAGTTGAGCATTACTTTCAGAATGCTGAGAAGCAGAAGTTTTCGCCTCACGCGGAACTACTGGTGCGACGATATCTCGCGCAGAGTATGTACACAATCATGCTCCTCTACCTATGCTTGTGTCCCCGTTGAAGAAATCGCTAACACGGATTATTCTATCTACAGAGAGAGCGGATGAAGCCGGCAACGGCCAGGGCAACGGCGAGGGCAACGGCCAGGGCAATGGCCAGGGCGACAGGGACAGTAACGACATTGACGAAGAGCCGCAAACCCCTGAGCCTTTGGGCAACGCCGGACCGCATATTCCTATGACACCAGTTCGCGCTCGAAGCTTGGCCACACAGAGAGCCAAAAACACCGACCATCAAGAGGCTTCTCCCTCGTCCATGTCCCCATTCGTTCCCGGTTACAACAACAGCGATGGTCATGCGAGCCTTGGCAGCCAGGCAAGCACCCCCAGCTACACAGGATACGCCGGACACCTTCGTCATCCTAGGCCCAATAAGATGCATCTTGGCCCCAGCGGAATGTCGACCGCTCCCACAATGCCCATGGCGCCCATGTATGAGGAGGAGCTTCCTTCTCTCGCGGGTCTTCATACTGCTTCGCCCTACGGCCACGATAGTCCTGTTATCTCAGGACAGTACTCTGAGGTAAACTCCAGTCCGCCTATGCAGATGCCTCAGGCCATGCGTCATCATTCGGCAATTGAGAGGCAAGCTGCGAGTGCTGGCATGAGTGTTCAGGATCTCCTGAACAGCTCCCCAGCTAAACAACATCCTTTGCCGCAAGCCTATCAGGGGTCTGTTAACAATGGTTACGGCTTCCAGGGCGGCTACAACTACCACCCGAGCTACGTTCAGGATCTCGGATACAGCAATAGCTACCCCCAGAACTACATGTCGAACTATGGCCCGGCTTACGGCCAGGGATACAACAACGGAGTCCAGAGCTACAACCAAGGCTACGACTCCAGCCCCCAAGGACACAACAATGGCGTCCAGAGCTACAGCCAAGGCTACGACTCAAGCCCCCAAGGACACAACAATGGCGTCCAGAGCTACAACCAAGGCTACGACTCCAGCCCCCAAGGACACAACAATGGCGTGCAGAGCTACAGCCAAGGCTACGGCTCAAGCCCCAATGGACTTCCTCAGAATCGCACCGATGACAAGTCCCTCGCTACCCGAACTCTTTCGAGCAACGCCACCCGTTCGGCTCACGAGGGCGAGACTTACAACAACGAGTACCATGGTTCCAGCAGTGACAACAGCTACCAAAACAGCAGTATTCCGAACGGGGATGACGAGCAGTCGCCTGTTTACAACGGTCGTGGCCCTCATAAGTCCATGAATTGCGCCTAAACTAGGTTAGCCTCTCACAAAGGACCATGGCTTTTGGCTATGGCTCCAGGCATATCCCACCATGTCTCGCAGGAGACATATTACTTGCTCTACCATAATCACTTTAATAGGTTGCGCGTTTCCTTTATTTCGGTCTCCGGGTCGCATTCATTTTTCCGGTCTTCAGCCTGCGAGATTTCCATCATCATCAGCAAGCACGAGGACAGCATAGTTTTCTTCGAAATAGCATTTAGCAAGGCGTTCGGGCGTTCAAAAAGTTCAGCGGCGCTTTTCTTTTCTCCATTCGGCTCAGTCCTCTATTCATCATTTCCTTTCGATTCATTGGGGGTGTAATATGCGCCTCTCACCCCACGAGCATCGATATTTCATTATGCTTACTTCACGGCCTTCCATTTTTCTTCACCGTACTCCGGCTTTTTTTCTTCAGCATCGCATCTCGATTTATGTCGGCTCTCAAAAACTTAGGGCACTTAAGCGAGTATTCGAGGAGGCACGCGGAAGGTGGGGAGGCTTTTGGGAAGGCCTCACAAAATATACCATAAAGAGAAGGGAGGGATGGCTGCTTTGAGCAGCACAGACAGAGACAAAGCATCATTAGTTGACGAAAATCCACAAAAACTCAAGAAAAAAAGGGCGTAAAAAAAAAAAAAAAAAAAAAAAAAAAAAAACACCTACTGTTCCAGTCCATCTCGGCCTTTTTCGCCCTGAATCCTGTTTATGAGACGGAGGGAAGAAGACGAATGACGAAGAAAGGATGTGGAGGATACACATGTACTGGGCTGCCTGTCGGTGTCCCGGTCATAATGTTATCCTCTACAAACATGGTTTCAGTCACGGTCTGTTGTTCGGGAGGGTCTGCGATCTTAAGGAGGGGGATGAGGGCCAGGACTGTTTTCCTATGCGGATCGAGGGCGAGCCAGGGCTTTCCTAGATTGGGACAGGTATCTTACGTCCTAAGAACTCTCTGAGAAGTACCTTAGAGATTAATGATAGGAAGCACTAAAATCGAGGATTGGTTAAGTTATTCTGTGAAACGCGTGAAGTCGAAGATATTGAGGGACGCTTATCTGACGTCGGTAAAAGGACGCGGGCCGACCCGAATGTTGGTGTATCTTTGTTGCGTGCATGGTTCCGACTTCAAGGAAGGTACCTAGTGACAACGTGCGGTGATGACGAACGAGGTCATCAGGATATGTCGCTGATGCCAGATAATTCTACATTGTGAGTCCAGGGAAGGAACATTCTTCGACGAACGTACAAGGCGACCGGCAGGCGGCTTGCGGAAGCCGTAAGGAAGGATGAGGTGTCATTGAAGGCGGGGACGTTCGGAGTGACAACGGCAAGAGTAAACCGAACCCGCGGAAAGCTTCACTTGAAGAAACTACGATGACTGTGGGTTTCTGAATGCCACCACCAACATACGCCTTCCAAGTGCAAACCAATGCACTTTCTTATGATATAAGATCATCCTCTCCCTCTTCTCACCCTTTCTTCTTTCGCTCCTCGGTATTCATCCCCAGCTCTTGGTCCAGATCTTTCCCATTGGTTATCTCCAAATACCCCCACTTATTGTAAGTACTGCTGGTCTCCTCGCTGAGGAGCAATCATTTTCACTGAACATCAAACCACGAACCAACCAACATTCTATCAACATTCGCGAGCTATTACTTTCACGATCCCAGCTACTTATTGCTTGAAAACACACGTTCGGCCTATCAGAAAAGACACCACAATGCCCTTCCAACTCGAGATCCCAATCTTTACCGCCGACGTAGAAGAACACGATGACCATTCCTTTGAACAAACGGGTTGCTACCGGCTCCTGAACCTCTGCCAGGAGTTCAATCCTGCCAAAGGTCAACGGATCCGGCTGGAACTGAACGCCGTTGGTTCGTATCGTAAGCCATCCATCCATCCTGTTCTGGCCACCACGCGGTGGTTAGAGAGTGAAATTGAGTGCTCAGTAAGACTAACTAACTTGCTCAAATACAGGAGACGGTGGATTGACCCCTAACGTCAACAATACGATTCGGTTCCTTACTCACTTGCGAAAATCGGGGAGACTCAGAGAAGACCAGCAACCGATCATACGCATCATGATCCGGCCCCGAGGTGTGAAGAACGACGACGAATCCGCCTTCCAAATGAGAGAACTTCAGGATTTTCAGTACTCCCGTGCCGAGCTGCTCGCAATGTGCCAGTGGATCGAAGACTTCAAGGCATGTGGTCGAGATCTCCTCAGCCCGGAACGCGGCGACGGGTTCGTTTTCGGGGTGCAGAGACGCCTTGACATGCGCTTAAACGGGCTGGTGTTTGATGCTGAGGCCAACAGAAAGCTGATAACCACGGCCCATCCTTATCCGTGTTTCCTGCACCGCGCCTTTGACGGCGTGCTCGCAACTCGGCAGGACCCGGATATTTATGAACCTCCCGAAAATGAGGTACCAAAGAGCTCGGTTGAGGACCTTGTAGCTAGGATCAAAGGGCTCGGCTTCAAAGGGGTGTTGACGTCCGGAGGATGGGGAAATGCGACTGACAACCTGGAAATTCTGAGTGAACTTGGAAGGGCGGCGCTGAAGGAAAAGGAAGAAGACAGGTTTGAGTTGATCGTTGGCGGTGGCGTGCGGCATCGCAACGTGTGGGACATATGCTCTGCGATGAAGGAGCTGGCGCAGCACCGGGATTTTTGGCTTCACTCTTCGTGCTTTGATTATGGAAAATTCAATGAGACGCAAGCACGGGATATTTTGAGGTCAATGAAGTCCGTGGAAGCGGCAATGAATGCGGGCGTGCACTAGCAGGAGCTGGGGTCGGAGAAGCTTTCTCTGATCTCGGCGTTACAGGCTTGATTGGTCCTAACAATCTCGTCATGCAGAGAGGAGGAGGTTGATGGAAGAGAAGAGATGACGGTTACAGTATGTTTGTTTACCCCATATATTGCATACAAGTACGCAGAGGCTTTTGTGAGAAACCAGTGTCTTCAGAGTCGGCAATGTGAATTAGCTTTCTGAAGGATTGTGATGGTGGGAGAAGACAGACCATAAACAGACAGTGAAGATAGCATGCAGTCAGTTCATAGTATAAAAGTAAGAAGAGAAAACGCAAGGAAAGGATATTGTCCCAAGCAAAAGAAACACACCGTAAAGTAAGCAAATTGTTTATGCCGATGTTGGTTGTCTTTGACGAAAGCTAAAGAGGAAAAAAAGAACGAAAAAGAAAAAAGGTGCTGGGAAGAAAAAGGAAGCTCCCTCGGTAAGGATCGAACTTACAGCCTCCAGATTAACAGTCTGACGCGCTAGCCAATTGCGCCACGAGGGATCTTAGGTTGTTGTTGTAAGCTCGATAAAATGCCAACCTTATAATGCACCTACCAAAGCTTTGTCTTGGCGCTAGGTTTCAACAACAACAGAACAAACATTCACTATCCTCATTCCACAATCTGCGACAACTCAATCTCAACGACATGGCCGAACATGCTACGTATCAAGCTATTTCACAGGCGGGAATGACTTCATACGTAATGTTGGGGTGGTAGTCACTTTTGAAATGACATGGGGGATACGTATCTGCCCGGCAGCCCGGGTAGCAGTGGCCATTAGCACCTCAGCCGCTCAATCGCCAATCAGTTTCCCGAGTTCCACCACGTTGACATTCTGGAGTTCCCGCTCATGGCGCACATGGCACTATCCCCAGCTTTTGGTTTGCAGTGGATGCAACCCGCAGCACGGGCCGGATGCCAACCGCTCGGCGATACCTTGCTTGATATGGTTACGATCACCTCTTCTTCAGCTTCTTGCCCCTTGTTCCCAGAGGCCAAACCGTCAACCCAACCCGATGCAGCAACCAGGTACACTCAAGGTCGCTTGCAATGCGACATGCAGATAACATCCGGTGGTGTCGATGGTGTCGTGTTGTGTTGTGGTACATCCTGAACAACATCACGGCAGCACCAATGAAAGATCGTCAAGAGATCGACACGTGCCCGGGATACCGCCTGTCCGACGACGTTCATCTCCGTGGCTCAAGTAACGCTGGATATTGAAGCACGTGTGCACCATGCCAGTACCTGCGTGGGAACAGGCACCTTCCTACCAGGGCAATGGGATATCCTCGTCATAGACTCCATTACGTCCAGAAACTGCGGGTATATATGAGCAGATCGTTGCCGTCTCGACCTCCATGATGGTTTTCTCCAGCGTTCTAACCCCCATCACCAACCGGTTCTTGCCCTCATCTCCTCGCCTCGTGTTGGCATCATGGTCTCCAGCAGGCTAAGCGGCGTCCTCGCCCTGCTGGCCACTTCGCTCTCACTCGTCTCCGGCCAGACCTTCCAACGACTAGGCACTTGCCCAACCCTGGGTTGCATCCTACCACCAGACCAGCAAGATTTCCTCCCCGGACAGCAGTTCGACATACGCTTTGAAGTCCACGCCCCCAAGAACGGATCCGAGGCCTTCAACGACGGAGTGCCGGATGAGAAGTTCACCGTCACCATCGCCAAGGACAACGGAAAGCCCAAGAGCATCGCCTCTTTTTTCGACCTGGAAGAACCTTCGCTCGAGAAATGGACCTTTTCTTGGTTCGAGGACCTTTTCGCTCAGGATGCTAAGACTCCTTCGGTTGTCAATGTTGCTTCGAAGATCTACCGGAGAGTTGCTCTGTATGAGCCCGGTACTTATACAGTCACTCTGAACTATTATTCGGGAAAGAAGACGACGGCTACTTGGGTTGTGAGACCTCTTGCGACTAAGAAGAAGGCCAAGAATGTCATTCTTTTCATCGGTATGTCGTAATTGGTTCCCTACGAGAGTCACTTGAGATCGGACACCAGCTGATCATTCGACTTCGATTTTCAGGAGACGGTATGACCACCAACATGATTACTGCTGCTCGGCTGCTCGCCCACAAGTCCATCAACGGAAAGTATCAGAGCACTTTGCAGCTTGACAAGTTCCCAACTTTGGGTCATCAGATGGTTAGTATCGGGATTCAGTCCATGCCGTTTCGTCAACTAACGAATAGCATCACAGACGCACTCTATCGATTCATTCATCACCGACAGCGCAAACTCGGCCTCTGCGCTGTATACGGGACACAAGACCACTGTCAACGCTATGGGGTAGGTCCAGGAAGTCATAGTAGAGGGAACATGCTTTCGGCCATGCTGACAACATTCGTAGCGTTTACGTTGACTCCTCACCCGACAACTTCGACGATCCCAAGGTTGAGACGGTCATCGAGCTTCTCAAGCGTATCTGGGTAAGTCACTAGCAAGTTCTTCGCCGTCTTTTCTTTCTTTTTGCTGACACCAATACTTCAAGGGTTCCGCCTGGGGCGCTGTCTCGACTGCCTTCATCGCCGACGCCACACCTACTGCCCTCACAGCCCACACGCGCTCGCGGTATGATTACGGCGCTCTCATCGAGCAAGCTCTCAACGGGTTTTCAAACACCTCATGGACAAAGATGGACGGCCCAGACGTGTACTTCGGTGGTGGCGCCGAACAGTTCCTTCCCGGCTCTGCCTCATACCAGGGCAAGGACTACTACGCCGAATTTGCCAAGAAGGGATACTCGGTCAGCCTCAACAAGACATCCCTCCTCGCTCTCCCCAACGACAAGAAGGCGCTCGGTATCTTCTGCAAGTCCAACCTCCCCGTCTGGCTAGACCGCAACATTTTCCCCGAAAACACCCTGAAGCTCAAGAACGACCCTTCCGGCGCCTCCGGCCCGGCAAAGGACATCCCCGGCCAAAAGGAGATGACCCTCAAAGCTATCGACATCCTGCACAAGCGCGGCGGCAAAGACGGCTTCTTCCTCATGTCCGAAGCGGCCTCCATCGACAAGCAGATGCACGTGCTCGACTACGAGCGCGCCCTGGGCGATCTGCTCGAGCTCGACGACACCGTCCAGGCCACCATCCAAAAGCTCAAAGACCTCGGCGAACTCGACAACACCCTCATCATCGTCACCGCCGACCACGGCCACGGTTTTGACGTCTTCGGCGGCGCCGACACCAAGTACCTCGCCGCCCAGCACGACAAGGACGACCGGCACAAGCGCTCCGCCGTCGGCGTGTACCATGAATCCGGGCTATCGCAGTACACGGTCGAACAGCCGGGCATCAGCTACAACACGGGCCCCAACTTCCCCGTTAACTGGGATCCGCGCTACGTGATTGCTGCGGGCACCGGTGCCGCGCCCGATCGCCGCGAGCAATACGGTGTTGGCAAGGACGGATCTCGCACGCCTGCTGTGACGCTGCCTGGTCTGGGAAATAATGATTATTATGTTAATCCCACGGATAGGACGGGCGGGTTTGTTGTTAATGGCACGCTGCCTACGACTGAGAGCCAGGGCGTGCACTCGCTTACGGATGTGCCGGTGTTTGCGCAGGGGCCTTGCTCGGGGAACTTTGGGGGGGTTTATAGCAATACTGATGTGTTCTTCAAGATTGCGGATTGCTTGGGGTTGGGACATCCTACTAATAAGACTATTGGTGGGAAGGGGAGGTGAGAAGGATGGGTATGAGGAGGTGGTACTGTGGGACATAGGATTCTCTCTCGCCAGAAGTGTAGGTACCTAGCTTAAACAAGGAAAATTAAGTTAAGACGTCATACCTCTAGAGACAGAGGCATACAAGGGAATCTACCTACACCCGTTCCTTCTACCATTTCTTTCACCATTCCTTCCTCCCACCGTTCCTTCCTTCCTTCCTTCCGCCGCCGTCGCCCAGCCGACACGCTCCTTCCCCATGGCAGACATCGGATGATATGACACTCGCCTCCCGCCCCGCGCCTTCCTAGACTGGAACGTGGCCCAGGCAGGCACCAGTGGCAGGCACCATATAAGGTTTGTTACATAGCCCCTCTACCACAACGGGGAGCCCTGTGGTCTCATGGCGCAGTGGTTACCGTTGATGAAAACTTAGCGCGGCGGTTTTCGTAGGTCTGCAGCTGGGGTATTGTCGTTCGTTCTACAAACCTACCTGGGCGACTTAGCTTTTTGGTTTTTTTTTTTTATTTGATGGGGAAGGTATTGAGGATGCTGGAAATGAGGGTTTGGGATTTTTCTTTTGTGTTTTGGGGTTGTTTTGGGGGGTGTAGAAAAAGGGTTTGTTTGCGATATGGAGATAGGGGAGATGGGAGATGGAAGGGGTGCAATCACCAATACCCCCCACCCCCTCCTCCTCCTCCATATCCTCCAAACCCCCTCTCCCTCCCCGTCTCCCTCTTAAACGCCCTCCAAACCCCATCCCACTCCACCGCCCTCCTCACTTTTTCGTCGTTATCCCTCTTGTCAATCAACCACACACCCTCCTTTCCACAAGGCAAATTCTCGAATCCAATCCACTCCGTCGCCCCATCCCACGCCATGATGCCGTCCCCACATACGCAAAAGACCTCTTTGAGATTAATAAAGTGGGTAAGGACGTCTTTGATCTCCCATCTGTCGAGGTACTCGTCGCCGAAGTTGCGGGTGAATTTGAGGCGGGTGATTTTTGAGGTGAGGGGCGTGACGAGGAATCTGTTAGGGAGGGAGGGGTGCGGTCTCAAGCAGCAGGCAAGGTCGGAGAAGAGGCGGAATTCGAGGAACGGACTGGTGCCGATGTCGAGGATGTCTGTGGGGAAGGAGATGTTGATGTAGCGGTTGTCTTCGAATGGTTCCGGGGCTGTGGTGGAGGATGGGGGTTGGTTCGTTGTGGGGGCTTCATCAGGACTTGAATCTTCCTTAGCGGGGTTAACTATGTCGTATAAGACTTGCTCGTAGACTCGTCCCTGAAGGTGGTTGCGGGATTCTTGGCAGGCTTGGAGAGTTGCTGGTGGTGGAGTGGATGAGAGTAGTTGTACGGCTTTGGGGGTACAATGCATCTGAGGGTCGTTGAATGCAATGACGTTGCCGTCCATTATGCGAACGTTGACAATCCGGAAATCGACGGTGCGTGGCTCGACTGTTAATTCCCAGATTCGGAGACGAAGCTCGGGGGGTAGACGGGGGAAGGGGTGGAATGTGGTCATGGTTTGGTGGAATTTGCTGGTGATGTGTGTGAGAGATGCTAAGATTCTGATTGTTTGGTTATTGTTGTCTTCATTTGGAAGATGTTGGGTAGAGAGGACCGGGGCTCTTTTTGATAGTAGAGGTGTGTGGTGAGGCTGAATATGTCCGAGAGGAGGATGTAACCCAAGGAGGGCGCAGTTCATCAGCCCTACGGTACAACATGCTGCTCACATGTTTGCTAGCATGGGGCGTCCTTTAGGTTATTCTCGGATTATACTTTGGTACGTGCAATCCTTTAACACTGTTTGGCTTGTATCATCATGAATGTGCGACCCGGTCTCCGCTCGTTATCTAATGCGGCATATCCATTCCACTTAGTCAGGAGTGAGAGACTGGGGTATAGTTTGTACGACGTCGTATTGATATATGAGAAACACTAAACGGGAGACAAGCGGCTTGTAAAGCTAACTGCATGAGAGAAAAGAATCAAAAACGAGTGGATGAACGGAATGTAAGTTGCGCTCTCAACCTCCGGCTCTCTTTCAAGCCGACAGCACCAAACCAAACCACATCGCTATCGTTCGTCCATGTACGCCCTCGAGAATGTGTACCATCACGCCCACTCAGATGTAATAGTAGATGCTCCGGCACTTATGCGAGTTCCAAGTGACGCCGTAATGCTTGTCGTCCTTGTATCCGGAGAACGTGCTATAGCCGTTGCTTCCAGTTCTTTTGTATATAAGTCAAGTCAGCCAATGCCCATATTAGAGGCAGCAATCCGCATTCTGTTTGTAGGACTGGACTCCAGTAAGGCACGAGGACAAACTCACCCAACATAGGTATAATCGGGCAAAGACTGGGCGTTACTTCCAATGGTCCAAGTGAAGGTAACACCAGTGGAGAAGGTGCACGACTGCGTGCTGCCCTCCCAGCCGTGATAAGCGCCGGTAGAGCCGCTGGTGCTCTTGACGCACACGTTGGAGGAGGAGTGGCTGTAAGACAGGTTGTTGCAGTTGCCGTCGTTGGCACAGTACTGGTGGACCATAAAAGTCAGCATTACTCTCCTCTATGTACCATTGCTTTCATCTCTGAAAGAAGATGCGAGTAGAGAACGCCGATGGATCAGAAAAAAATAAGAAAGAAACGGCATACAACGACGGCAGAGATGTAATTGGTGGCGCCGTTGGTAGGTTCGCAGTTCATGAGGTGAATTCCCTCGCCACGCTTGAGAAGAATGGGCGCGCCGTCGGCATCGGTGAGCTCGGCGGGGGCGGCGAAGACGGCTCCAGAAAGGAGGGAGACGACGGCGAGAAGCTTAGGAGCGAACATCTTGGTGGATTTGAGGGATGGCTAGATTGGAACGTGTGGTTAAGGGAGGTTAGAATGTCTTAATCTGAGTGTGATAATGAGTTGGACCTTGTAGAAGGGGATTATGCCCTCATTTATACTTCTCCTGCCATCCTGTAGTGATGCCTTGTCAGCTGCTCGTCGTCGATGGCCATGATAGACGGAGAGGCCTTCGCTGAGGTTCACTCGAAGGTCCTCTCCAGTGCGATCAGTAATAGCCCCATGCGAGTAATAGCCCCATGCGAGTAATAGCCCCATGCGAGTAATAGCCCCATGCGAGTAATAGCCCCATGCGAGTAATAGCCCCATGCGAGTAATAGCCCCATGCGATGTTACCGTTCTCAGCTTATTGTCAACATTATCTTGTCAGCCCTTCATGACTGTCATGACCGTTATTTCAACCTCGGTGATGAGAACATCGATAGATGCAACGAGCGGAACCGATATTTTGCTCAGCACAAACATGAGGTTACTTTGGACGTTCCAATTTTTGAAGACATAAAGTTTGAGCAGAAACTATATATGGTCTCAGGACCTGACTTGTTTTGCAAGTATTCTCTTCGACTCGCCCTTGACCTGGATATCTCTGCCCCTGGGCAAGACACTCACAGTGACGATCACAGCACAGCAGCCTGAAACGTCTTTGAAATAAACGACAGAGCTTTGGCTAATACTTTCTAGGTTGACAGAGAACACTCATCAATGCTGTATATGAATGGTACGTTACAGCAGTCTCACCAGGTCTGGATGTTGGGGGCCACGCAAGGCGTCAGATTGAAAGTTCAGATAGAGCGCAATATAAACGTAGGGCTGGTACTTACTCATCTCCAAGACAATACCACCCCATACAAGGACACAACATGGCATGTATAAGCCTCCGGAATATATTGCAATATCGTGTATCTTCGTGTCTGACAGCGCCGATGCGGAAAGCTCAGAGGGAACAATTGCTGATTTCCGAATAGGTTCATCCTCGGCAACCCTCTCGCCACACTTCCGTTTGCATCAACAACTGTGAAGATATGCAGACCCAATGCCACCAGGTTGCCGCCGGTGATATCCGAGTCCTCGCCAAGTGTGAATTGAAGGTTGCACACCAAGGAACACAGAAAGGGGGAAGGCACGATGCTTGGCGCTGAAGATAAACAAACTTCCAGATACAGTTAGTGCAGCGGTTAGGTGGGTGGAGCCCCTCACCTGAGCTCGCGTTCCCCGCCATTGCCTGCCGCTTGTGCCCGCCGCCCGCCAACGCGATCCGTCCTTCGTCATTGCAGGACATCGCGTCGGGAAGCACCTTTTCCAACGACCAACTCACGGAGAAGGAGTCTTTGTATTGCTTGGACATCTTTGACTCCTTCATGTACATCCTTCTTCCCGACCTAGTAATACATACCTGACGACAATTGGATTGGCGTATCTACTTACCTCCCTTAACTTTGGCCCAAGCAATACACCTTACCGAGCCCTCGCTGATTTTGGCATCTCGTCGCAACTTGTCGCATTCTTCCTGTCGCCATCCATCCATCACACTACAAAACAGATACATAGTGGACTTGACTCGACTCCTCGACGCCCGTCACGACTCCATGCCGGCCGATGAAGAGGCCGGGATATCAACATGGCTTCTTCACAACCAAATATGGAAAGGTTCCTGCGCGAATGGCGCCAGGATGCCCTCAACAAGGCCCAGTACGAGTCGGCCATATTCATAGGAGACAAGCTCCTAGCAATGACAAGTAAGCAATTGTATGAATGTTCATCCGGTACTGGCTCTAAATTCTAACCATTGGTTTGCTTCAGATGATGATAACGATGCCTTCTTCCTAGCCCAAGTCCACTTTGCAGCCGGAAACTATACTCGAGCACAGGCACTGCTTGTCAAACAAGACCTCGTCAGCTCCAACCCATCATGCCGATACCTCGCAGCACACTGCTTAATAAAACAAAACAACTTCGTCGAGGCCCTCGCGATACTAGGCGAACACACTCCGACACACCTCTTTGCGACCAATGCGAAACGGAAGACTACGCGAGGCTTGCGCGCCGCTACAGCAAGAGCTAATTCAAAAACACCATCGCGCCACCACGACCAAGGCGATGATATACCAGAGGAAGACATCTCAAACAAGCGCTATGAAGCCTCCATGTGCTATCTCCGAGGGCTCTGCTACGCCAAGCAGAATGCCTTCGACCGAGCCAAGGAAGCCTACAAGGATGCTTTACGGATCGATGTCCAGTGTTTCGAGGCATTCAGTCAACTAGTCAAAAACTCGCTCATGTCGCCCGATGAAGAGGACGAGTTTATGCAGTCTCTAGCCTTCAACTCGATTCGTGCTCCGGGCGATGACCCAGACATGGAAGACGAACCAGCCGACTACGTGCAGATGCTGTACCAAACACAGCTCTCCAAATACCACAACCCAAAAGCTTTCAACACAGCCATCGAGTCGCTCTCAACACACTACGGTCTCGAAAACAATGCCGATATCCTGCTCGCCAAGGCCGACCTGCTCTATACGCAATGCCGCTTTAAGAACGCGCTTGCGATGACCGAGTCGATCCTGATGGACGACAAATACAATTTCGCCGTCTACCCGATCCATCTCGCCTGCTTGTACGAGCTGCGAAAAACAAACGTGCTCTTCTTGATCGCCCACGAGCTAGCCGATACCCACCCGGACGAACCCTGCACCTGGCTCGCCGTCGGCGTCTACTACTTTACTACGGGCAAGATCGCCGACGCGCGCCGCTACTTCAGCAAGGCAAGCATGATGGACGCCAACTTTGGACCCGCCTGGATCGGCTTCGCGCACACCTTCGCCGCCGAGGGCGAGCATGACCAGGCCGTGACGGCCTACTCGACCGCGGCCCGCTTATTCACGGGCACGCACCTGCCGCAGGTCTTTTTGGGCATGCAGAACCACGCCATGAACAACATGACGGCCGCCGAGGAGTTCCTCAAGACGGCCTACTCGCTCTGCAAGACGGACCCGCTGCTGCTCAACGAGATGGGCATCGTGCTCTACCACCAGGACCGCCTAAAGGAGGCGGTCAAGATGTTCAACCAGGCGCTCGTCATCGCCGAGGAGACCGACAGCGACCCGCACGCTTGGCTGGGCGCCCGCACGAACTTGGGGCACGCGCTGAGGCGGCTGAGGAAATATGATGAGGCGCTGGAGGAGTTCGACCAGGTCCTTCGCGATGGCGGGAAAGACGCCCAGATATTTTGCGCCAAGGGATTGATTTACTTGGATCAAGGGAGGCCGGACGAGGCAGTGCGGGTGCTGCATGAGGCGTTGGCGATACACCCGCAGGATCCCATCGCTACGGAGTTGCTGAATAAAGCGCTCGAGGAGTCGGCTGAGGCAGGGGGTATAGGGCTGCTAGGGACTGCGGATGCGGGTATTGGTGGGGAAGCGGGGGATGGGGCGATGACGGGGGACTTGGCTAACTTTGAGCAGATGTTGGGGGAGAAGAAGTTTGCGGCGAGGATGAAACTGGCTAGGGGGAGGCGGACAGCTGCGGAGACGCCGGGACAGGGCGGTGTGAAGGATAAAGGGAAAGGTGTTGCTAGGAGTGGGAGGAGGGGAGCGGCGGGGGGCACTAGGTTGTTTAGGGGAGATCAAGAAGAGGTGGATAGCATGGAGTTGAGCGATTGAAGAAGATGGTGGTGAGTATTTGATTGATTAGCACTGTTGTTGGATTATACGTACTTGGCACATCAGCACGGTAAATAGGCATAGCGATGGCGTCCAGGATAGGATATTGATCAAGGCTGGAAATAAAAGTTGGAACGGGGGCCAGGGACAGGATGGATTTTTATTTTAGAAGCAAATGATCCATATCGGAACTGGATTATCACGTATTTGAACGAGTTGTTTATAAGTCTTGAATTCAACTATCATCATATCCAACACTTGTGTCGTACACATCACCGTTGTCCCAAATCCTTGATCATACATCAAACATTACATGATTATCGTAACTTCGTAAACATCTTCCCCGCTGAAGTCCCACCCATTGTGCCTTTAAAGGTTGGGATGAGGATTCACGAGCTCTTCCACCTTGGCAAACTGGTAATAAAAGTCCAGACTCTGCGGATTAGCCAGCGTCCCACTCGCCTTGACCTTGCGCCCGCACACGATGTGCTTAACAGGTAGTTCAACCTTTTTAAGGTTAATCGTCGTCTGTATTTCATTTTTTTGTTAGTTATCAACCCCCACAAAGAGAAAGGTATCTCCAATGGAAGAAAAAGGGCAAACTCACCGGAATCTCAGGCGTCTCAAAAACCCACTTAGGCACATGCCTCTTACTCAAATCCTTACCAATCGCCTCCTTCACCTCCCTCACCAGCGCCTCATCCAGCTTCTGTCCCGGCTTCATCAGCAAAAACAACATCACGCTCTCATCATGATCCTTCGGCCTTCGCTGCCCTACACACAACGAGTCCTGCACGCGATCGGCAAACCGGCGCTCGATGACGCTGTAAATCTCCGCCGAGCCGAACCTAACCCCTGAAGGATTGAGAACGCCGTCCGCCCGCCCCAAAAGGTGAAGGGCGCGCGTGGTCGGGTGGATCACGCAGAAATCGCCGTGCGCCCAGACGTGCGGGAAGCGCGCGAAATAGGCTGAGTGGTAGCGGGTTCCTGGGGACGCTACCCTTTTCTGACCCGAGGGGATGGGATCGGACCAGAAGAAGCAAGGGACGTTGGGAAACGCCRTGGTGGCGACGAGTTCACCTGCGTGTCCCTCGGGGACGGGACGGCCTGGTTCGCCGTCTCCGACTAGCGAATCATAGATTTCTACGGCTACTCCCAACGAAGGACCCTGCGTGCCGCCGACGTAGACGGGTGTTAAGGGGTTGCAGATGCCGAAACAACCGGCTATGTCGGTGCCTCCTGAGATGTTGGCTAGTTGCACTCGGGAAGGGAAGCCGGAGTCGTAGAACCACTCGAAGAGTTGGTCGGAGAGGACCATGCCTGTGCAGGTGACGATGCGTAGGGCGGAAAGGTCGGCCATTTCACGGGGGGATTGGTTGTTCTTGGCGAATTCGAACATCCACCGGGGGGAGATGCCTAGTTTGGTAGCCCTATGTTGGGCGGCGAGGTTCACCAAAATGGAGGAGTCAGGTTTGAAGGGCGAGCCGTCGTAGATGATGGTTTTCCCGCCATACAACAAAATGGCGACGTTGGCGAGGTACATGATCCAGCCCGTGGTGGTGTATTGGAGGGTTACGTCCGACCCCGTCAGACCTTCGTGGAGACCGCCTTCTTTGAAGTAGGAGATCATTACGCCGCCGAGGGAGTGCACGATGGCCTTTGGGGTGCCGGTGGTGCCGGAGGAGTAGCAGATTAGGTAGGGTTCGTGGAAGGGGATGCGGACGAAGTCCGGGATGGCGGGCGAGGCGCCTGCGGAAGAAATGAAGTCGTCCCAGGTGATGGCTTTCGGAACGGCCGAGATGTCGCGGGCTTCGGCGAAGCGGCGGATGGAAACGATGTTGTCGAAGTTGCTGCAGTCTTTAAGGCCCTCGACCACTTCGGCCATTTTGGAGCGGAGGTCGACGATCTTGCCGTTGTAGAGCGCCGCGTCGTCCATGAACAGCAGCTTGGGGTTGACTTGCACCGTTCGCTGCAGGATGCCCTTGGTGCCCATGTCTGTCGAGCTGCTGCTGAAGATGGCGCCCAGCCAGGAGGTGGCTAGCCATACCAAAAGCGTGTCGATGCTGTTGGAACCTACGATCACCACGATATCGCCCTTCTTGACTCCGCGCGCCTTCATCGCGGCGGCTAGTCTCCCTGCTCGCTCGCGGAGTTCGCCGTATGTGGCATCGCGGGTTTCGCTTGCGCCTTCGCGCACTTCGGTCACGGCTACCTTGTCGTCTTCTTTTCCTACTGTAGATCGGGTTTGGCTCGAGCTGCTGCCCTTGGGTCGGGAGTAGAGCACGTTCTCGGCGTAGCTGAGCTTGACGCCCTCGAACCAGATGGGAACGGCGTCGATGGGGGCGGATTCGTCCACTACTCTGCTGTATGTCCCTTCATGGATGTAGTTGGCTTCTTCCCAGACGTCCGCCCAGAATTGGGAGCGGTTTTGGAGGGAGTATTCGTGGAGTTCCAAGAAAGTCTAAATACTATTGTTAACAGTGGGGTACGATTGGACTAATGGGCGGATGGTACTGACCTTCAAGTTAAGCCCATGTCTCTTATTAACATTCTGCAAGAACTGCCACATAGGCGTGCTCTCCGGGTCTGGGTGCTCCCATAGCTTCCTCGGGATCACGTCTGGGCGCATGATGATTTCGTCGATTTCGTCTTCTAGTAGATCTTCGACTTCTGTGTTTGTGTTGGTTTCTGTGCTGAGGACTTCTGCAGTAGCCTCTGTAACTTCTGTGACTTCTGTGACTTCCGTGTTAACCTCCATCTTGATTTCCATGGAGTTCGTCATGATAGCATCTGTCGCAGAAGACGACGAAAAAGCCGATAACGGCAATTCCACTGCCACCGACATCTTTGCAAAGTGTTTGGTATCGGAATCAAATTGTGGTAGGTCAAAAAAAGTGAGAACAATAACGACAAAAAGTCAACTTGGGAGGAGGAGGAATCTCTTACCAAGTAGAACCGACTGACCGATCGGCCGTCTTTCTCAACTATATATCCCTTTCGCTTTCCACTTTTTCCTTATCACAACAACCTCGATCGATCCAACAACCTCTCTGGCTTTGACCCACAGTCAACAATCCAACTCGTCCAGAGTCGTCGAAGTCGACCAATGCGGCGAATAGCTACTAGCTAGCTAGATAGCCTGGTTTGTTTCCACCTCCTTCACCGCGACACGCGCCAAATGCGATGACGGACGTCGATCAGTAGTAGTATCGGTATGTAGCGTAGGATGCCTGTAGTGTTGAATGCAGGAACTCTGATGGCCGATATCTGAGACCGCTTTTTCGACGTAGGAGGAGGAACCAACAAGCCAATGGCGAAGTAAGTAGTGGAGGAGATACTTGGTGAGCTGGTGTCTTGTGAGAGGCTGACTGCTGGAGACCTGGAGTTTTGGGTTGGGAATTGGGACTTTGGACTGTCCTCCGGGCGAGGAGAGAGGTCGTTCCCAATGGCTAATGCGGGGAACCGGGGTACCTTTTACCGCTTTCAGCTTGGTAGCACCGCAGCACTTGCGGGACTTGCCAGCAGTTCGAGCGAATCTGAGGGGGATCAGCGCTTTCCGGCCGACTGGTTGGGCCTCGGCCCGGAAGCTCAGTGCCCTGTTTGTGTGCTTTTACTGTGTTGAACTGTGTGCATGCAGGACGAACTTGGTTGGGGTCAGGGGGTTCCCGTTACTCCAAAACTCCGATATCTTCTCCAACTCCGTGATGCGGCTGCATCGGGGTTAACGACTCTCGTCCTGGGGATGGGATGAGGGGGGCAAGCATGGGACTTCAACTTGGTTCGCAACTGAATGTCGCACCGACGAGCTCATCGAGGATAACCTCAAGCCACGTCAACTCCCATCGTCTCACAACTCCAACCCTCTCATGAGCAGCCCGTAGGCCTTGTGTATCTAAATCATTACTGCTAACTGACCTTTTTACTCCCCTTAACACCAAGAACAATGCAAACCTCTCGCTTCATACAATAACCCTTTTAAAAACAGATACAACCCGATCATTACCACACACATGCTGTACTCCTCCGCCTTGTCTTCCAACATGCAAACTCCGAAGTTCCTGTGAAACCTTTCTTTTCCTTGAATTGCAACACCCCAGCAAACTCGATCCTACGCTTCCTACGACTCCAACAACCAACATCATCACACACACCTCCACATTCCATCACAGATACGGCATCCACAACGCCTCACACTGCGCCAAATTCAACGGACTAACCGCCTTCGCAATCAAGTCAATGATCGTCTGGAACGCCGGCAAGTTACCCGCCGGCGCCTGGGCCAGGCTCGCCGCCCGCTTGACAATCATCTCGCTGTTGGCCTGCACCGTCTCCCTGAGCTGATTGTCCGACAGGTTCAGCGGCCTGTGACTGCTCGTGAACCAGAAGATCATCTCGTCGCGGACAAACAGCGTCAGCGCGTGCTCGAGCTGGAACTCCGGGTCCGTCAGACAGCGCGCGATGGCCATCATGGAAACGGTAAAGATACCCTCGAGCGCGAGCGGGCCCATGAGCGTCTGCAGGTTGGGCGTGAGACGGAAGGGCACCGGCTCCGTGTTGCTGAAGTAGGGCTTGTTGGCCGCCATGAGAGCCGTGAGCTCCGAGCCCCAGATGTTACCTGAGCCGCGCGCGATGTTGAACTTGTGCGGGTACCGCTTGTCGATGTGCAAGATGTATGTCATGAACGTAAGCGCGGCGAGCTGGTACGAGAAGCGACGCCTGAAGAGCCAGAACTCGGCAAAATCGGGGAAGATGGCCTGGAAGTACTGCAGCACAAGTGTGTGCGGCACCCACTTCTCCTGGATCGCGTTGAGCACTTCAAGACGAGCCGCCGCGTTCTGTCCCTGTTCAGATAACTTCTGCATTGATGTCAGTACTGATTACCCCTCATTCCATGGGGCTATGCTATCACTTACCGCGTTCGGCAACTTGCCATCCATAAGCCCACGCAATTTCTCCATGGTAAAGAGGAATGGCTCATCCTTGTGCACTCCTGACCTACGGCAATGGTCCTCATAGATGCCCTGGAGAGTGATGTATGAAGTATCCTCTTGAATGATCCTGATATGAGGTGCAAGAGGTACCATCAATGGCAGTGTGAACTGAAGATCACGCCTGCGACTCTCCTTCTTGTGGCTCAATGTCTGGTTGAGCTGCCTGAAGAGCTGAAGAAGACGCTCCTCGCGACGAGACTGTCGCGCTGCAGGATGCTGGACAGCAAACGAGTGAACGCTACCGTCGTGGCCACGGATCTTCAACCGGCGATGCGACACATTGGAAGTGCGGACGAGATCAACATTGGGCAGGAACCTGTCGATACGGATGAAGTCCTGGTTCTTGTCCTTATGCTGCAAGTATTGACCCGGAATCTCAACCTCGTCGAACTTCTGGTACCGGAACTCGCTAAGATGCGGCGTATAGTGAGAGAAGTTCTCCAAAGGCATGCTTGTGCGACGGCGATCAAGCTTCTCTTCAAACTTGTCGCGCCATTTCCGGAGCTTCTGGATATACTCATACATAGTGGGTTTGGCCTTGACAAACTCTTGCTCGAATGTACCTCTGATGTGAGCCGGCAGTATCGTCTCCGCAAAACGTGTTATGTTTGCCTCAGTTGCGACTGGAAGCTTGACGTCTCTGGCATACGAAGTCGGCATACGACTGACATATGACAGGCCGTCATTAAGGAGCGCAACAATGAGTCTGTAAGCGTCTTCGTCGGGTGGGCACTTGAAGTGCTTCTGGATCTGATCCACCATGGTCTCCATGGACAGCGCCAGGAGCGGGAACGCCGTCTTCAGCATGCTCATGATCTCATCAGTGAGTTCCCAAGGTGGCCTCTTCTGGACGGCCTGTGGCTGCGCACCAGGGACTGCACCCGGAGCGTGATGGCCCGCCGCGACTTGAGCAGGATTTGGAGGAGGAACGCTGGCTTGGCCAGCTGGTAGATTCACACCATTAGGTGCGCCCTCAGGCTTAACTTCGGATTTGACTTGTCCTGCAGCATCGCCAGTAGCGGTGGCAGGTCGTGAATCACCTTCGGGCTTGGGAGTAGCCGTAGTCGTGGCAGCAGGAGTAGGTTGGCCCGGAGTAGCGCTAGACCTGTTGGCGTTTGCGGCTGTGCTTTGAGCTCGTTGCTGCTGTTGCTGTCTCAGACGCTCCTTGTTCTCCTGAGCCTTCTTGATTTGTAGCATGTCTTCGCGGCTGGTTCGGAGCAGGAAGTAGAGCGCTTGAGGGTAGCTTTTAGCAATCTTGCTCAAGACCACTTGAAGTCTCGGTGCCTCCTTGTGGTTGAGTCCGGTGAGCAGCTGAGGGATGTACGTAATCCAATACCATGTCGGTGTCTCGCCCTTGAAGTCGTCGAACCCGCTCGAGATGGTGTTGTTGGCGTCATCGAGACTCAAAAGCCACAAAATCCGTGCAATGAGCTTCCTTGACTTGTGATTCTTGTAGCTTGACACAGCTTGCAGGTAACACGTAAGGGCCTGCTTGGCGGCAAGCACATCAGCCGGGTTCTCCCTGAACTTTCTGTCGTTGAAGTAGCCCCATTCTGCCCACGCCTTCGGGGCAGAGATGTCGTGCGAAAGTGCCATGCCATAAGCTGTATCAACCTCGTCCTTTTGGCCAAGCTTCTCCAGGAACATGCCCTTGAGGGTGAAGAATTCAGCCTTTTGCTGACCCGTGAAGTAGCCGAGATTGGTGTTGTTGATGACCTCCAAGCCATTCTGCAGCTCTTCTGGATTCTGATAGTGACACTTGGCCTGCTCCCTCAGCTTAAGGAAGGCCTCTTGGATCTCGATGTTCGGCAAGGTGTAGATGCGGCTGAGTTGGTTGATGCACACTTCGTGTA
The DNA here is from genome assembly GCA_009805235.1 of Neurospora pannonica FGSC 7221. NCBI lineage: Eukaryota > Fungi > Ascomycota > Sordariomycetes > Sordariales > Sordariaceae > Neurospora > Neurospora pannonica. The sequence goes on from RANY01000127.1 coordinate 27,965, forward strand.
GGCCATGCTTGCGGGCAACGTGCGCGAATCTATTAATAATCCAGGCAGTTTCATGGAACCCACGGTACGCGAACGAAGCACCACCAGCGCTCTGTCCTCCTTGTTGCGGCAAAAGTTGGAGATATGTGTTGTTGATGAGACCAAAGACGTGTTGTCTCCATGTGACCAGGTCTTGCCATGCGACAATATCATCCCACGTATTGGGGAGACGATCCCGCCATGAGCCGAGGAGCAGCTTGAGCTCACCGGACCGCGCATCGAGGTTGTTCTGGTTGGTTGCGGAAAGACTCTGGCAGATCACACTAGCATCATGAAGCTCAACCAACTGCTGGAAGTTCTGCAAGATCGGGATGTGAGCTGTGGTGAGGCGCTTGGGAAGGTGGTGCCATTTCCGGATGGAAAGCTGGATCGCCTCGTCAACAACGCGGTTAAAGTCCTGAAGACTCTCCTGCTTGTTGTGATATTTCAGCAACGACATGAAGGCCTGGAAGAAGCTTCTGCGAGGGGTAGGCGCATCCATCAGGCCCTTGATGTGATTGTCCAGTTGCTCCCTGTTCTCTTGGTTTTGCCAGTACTCAGTGTTGCGCCAGATAGACTCCAACAGCAGGTCTTGCATATTCTCATGCTTAGCGAACTCCTGAAGAATGTCCCATTGCTGGAGCTTCTGGGCGCAAAGAACCCAGTGATCCTCCCACAACATGTATTCGCCCTCAGAGAAAGGAATGACGCCTGTCCGCGCTTTTATCTGGGCTGCTTCGTACATCTTTTGGGCTTTGTCCCACATGCCATTCTGCTCGTACGACAGCGCTGCGTTGGTCTCGACAAACTGGCACCGACGGCGCCATGTGCCGAAGAAAAGATCTTCCTCACCAAGAGATGCATATAGATCCACCAGCGCGTCGAGGTTGCTTTCCTTGACGATCGCTGAGTCATCTCCCGGCTTGATGGCAGCAGTTTCCAACTGGCAGAGCGCTGTATACCACGCATCAAAGGTTTTAGCCTCAAACTTGAGAACATGCGGTGGTAGCCTGCACTCCGGGAAAGCTTTTGCAGCTCCAGCCAGAAGTGACTGAACCACGTTTGGCCGCTTGTCCATTTGCCTAGAATGATAATCCTTGGTAAGAAGGGTGACAAGGCCACGTTGAAGCTCAGGTCTATCCTCTTTCAAGGTCGCGGACCAGAACATTGGGAAAAGAATAACCCAGATGTCATTGGATAAGTTGTTGTCAATGTGTTGCAGCTGGGTCAACGGCTCAAGAATGTCTCGGGCCTTGATGTCCCCAAGCTCAGCAATGAAGCGGCGATGACTGGCCATGAAGGCCTCATATTTATCATCGGTTATCAAGGCCGGTTCTCTGGTGTCTTTGGCGTAGCTTCCAATAAGTTGGGAGGTCGACAAGGTACGGAAATCGTCTTGGTGTAGCTGGATTGGGAGATTCATATCCACTCCTCCGAACAGAAGCTGGATCGCCTGCGCCAGCCAGAATGAGTCGGCAAGGGTGTCCCAGTTCTGTGACAAAATGACATAGGCCAACCGAGCACTGGCAGTCCTGGAGAGACTCTTGTCAAAGATGGCCATGAAGCGGGTGCGCATATCCACGTCTTGAGCTCTGGTTCCTATAAGGAACGCATGCTCCATACGCACGGTGAGTTCAGTCCGTGTGATTTTGGGATCCTCGTAGATGCGTAGAACAAGGTTGAGGAACTTCATAAGCATGGTTGGATCTTGTCTGTGCTCAAACGTAATCATCTTGGAAAGAACAGCCGTCTTTTCCTTAAGAGTTGGCCACGTTCCCTCAGAGCGGAACACCCATCCCTCAACCATGTCAAGGATCTTTTCACATAGCGCGGTGTGCAGAGACTTTTCCACGATTGTAGCGAGCACACTCAGGAAAGGTCTTCGGTTATCGCCGAGAATGTCCATGCGAAGGGAAACAGTCTCAATGGCCTTGATGATCAGCCCAGTCTGTATCTCGAGGTCGTAGGCGTTCATTTCGGTTGCTGCATTGGCATTGTCCGGCTGTGGTCGGGGGATACCACCCTGCGCCAACGCCGCGTAGTGGGAAACGTGGTCTCTAGCCAACTTGGACTGAAGCGACTTCATAATTGCAGGAATATGCTGGTCGATAGCCGTGGGACGACGGCGACCCAGCGACCATAAGATGTTGATACCGGAGACATAATTCGCCGCAGCCATGCTCTCGGTGGCAATTCCAGATAGGAACGTGACAACCTCCGAAGTTGGCGCTTCCGTTTCGCCTTCAGCATCAGCATCCTCCATGGGCACATCCTCTGGGACTGCGTCGAGGATTCGCTTGATAATCGGTCGGACCTCGCGGTCACCATCACATTGCTTATCAGCCGTGTGGAGGCAGTCCTGAATCTCTGGGTTGTCTGATTTCAAGCACTTCTCCAGAATCTTTTGAATATGACTCATGTTCTTGACGACCCAATCGTCGGACTTGAAGTGAAGAATGATGCGGATGACCTGAAGGGTGTTGATGATGTTCGTAAGGAACTTGTCATCGGCCTTCTCCTTGTCGGACGGCTCATTGGACAATGTGAGGGAGGCCTTCTCGCTGGTCAGGACGATATCAGTGACGTTTTGGAAGAGATCCAAATCAAGATCACCCCAATATTGCGGCTGAAGAAGGCTGTAGAGAAGTGCCATCGCCTTCTTGCAGAGTTCACCAGAAGGCGCTGCCAAAGCTGGAACAGCCGTGGCAGGAGTGTCCCGCGCCTTGGCTGAAGGGAGCTGATAACGCTCGTTCAACTGAGCGATGAACTCCACTAAGTACTTGATCATCTTCTGGCGGCCCATAGCCGGGATTTCGAATTCGGGTCTCTCGCTTTGTCTGGCGGAGGCAGGCGAAACGGATTGCTGCTCATCGAGTTTTCTCTTCTTGGCATTGGGGGACTCGGAGACAGAGCGAACAGGTTCTGACCGCTTGCCTTCGACACGACGTTGCTCCCATTGCCAAATCAGCGTCATCATATTCAACACCAGCTTCTTGCTCTCGTTGGACGGGTTGGGAGGCGCGGCGACTTTGCGAAGGCAGGTAATGATGAGCATGGCGAACTTGTCGCGGGAGTCATAAAACAAGTCCGGATGCCTGACAAGGAAGTGGAAGATGCTGGTCATCTGCTGGACGTTCTGGCTTTCTTCCGCCAAGATTCGGCGAGGCGCAACAGCCCAAACTGCATTCCTGTCGCCGGGCGCGGTATTACACCTCTTGGGCATCACGGGCGCCATCAGCTCAAGAGCCTGGGTGACTAAAGTCCTGCCCTCATTCTGGTTGGTCTTGAGGAGCGAGAAGTAGATCTGCGAGACGATCTTGGCAGGAGTCTCGTAGTGAGCAATGAAGTACCCAATCACCACGTAAGCAGCGTGCTTGTTGATAACGTCGTCAAGCCTGATGTACGTCCACCCGAACTTGATGAAGTCCTTGCGCGCATCCTGCAGTATGGCGTGGTGATACTTGACCAGCATGGCCGAGAGTTGGAGCACCTCCATCCTGGTGTGGTCAATATGCGGCTGCGAAAGATCGTCGTGAGGATCCGCCAAGTTCACCTTCCAGATCTTGGTGTTGATGGACTCAATAACCGCCCGATCAAGGAAGCGTTGGCCACCCTTGGCCGGTTCACCGCGATTCCAGTGACGCATCACATCCATCGCAACAATGGGGTTGACGATGTTGTGCAGCAGATACCACTTCATGCGTTGACTGGCGCCCCTACCAGCATATATCTCCAGACAGCGAAGTACGGTTGTACGCCAGAAGTCAATAGAGTCGCTAGATATGATATTCTTGTAGAGATAGGAAAGCATAGTCTGCGTCTCTCGGAAATCATCTGAGGTGATCGACTCAATGAGACTGAGAAGGGGTTCGATGTCCTTCGGGTTGCGCTCTAGGGACTTGGTCAGGATAACCATGAGCTGCTCCGATGCCTGGTGCGCAGCGAGGCGGACATTTGCGGGGAGCTTGTTCATCTTGAGGTTTTGCTCAAGCTCCTTGCCAACTGTCTTTAGCCACTCCATGTGCTCTCTATTGTCCATCCAACCTAGCGAGTTGGAGTTCTGGCACAGGGCTTCGAGGATGTTGATTGTGTTGACAATAGCAGCAAACTTGGTCTCCTTGTTCTGGTTGACGACGTCGCTACAGGCCTTGACAAGAGCCTCCACATTCCCAACACCATAGTCCCTGAGTGGTTGGCTTTCGGGATCACGCAATGCCTGGGCCAGGAAACGGCCGTACCTCAACTGATCAATTCTGCTGAATGTGAACTCCCAGATATCAAGAGGATATCGGTTGAGATACTTGTAGAGAGGTTTGCGGAAGGGGCTGTGGTGAGTCCGCCTTAGCTTTTCCTCCAGCTCCAAAACGCTCTCAATGACACGCTCTTTGAATTGCTTAGCTCCATCAGGTAGCAGGTGGAAAATGTTGAAGACCGACGCAATAACCTTGATCGAGGCGTGTTGTTCAAAGAAAGTGAACGATATCTGCTGGAGGAGGTTTGGGTCTGCGATGACTTTGATGTGGTCCAGCAAGCGAGCACCTATCTCTACCTTAAAGTAGGTGGTCAAAAGTCGCAGCAGCCGAGCCAAATTTTCCAAGCTGTGGGCGGTGAGGCGTTTGGCATCCGACAGACTCTGTAGAACCGGTCTAAGGCCCGACTGTAAGAGGTCTTTAGGCAGCTTACTGGTATGTGACAAGACCGATTTCAGAGCGTCATTCGCTGCTTCGATGGTCGGGGCTTGCTCCGAGTAAAGGCACTTGAAAAATACCCCGACGATCTTGGCCCGCGTCGCATTTCCAGATCCTTTCATGAACTCCTCAAAGCCCATGGCTGTGCTGAGAAGCTTGATACACGATACGCGAAGGTTGACGATGTGCTCCCGGGTTCTGAACTCCTGATTCTTGCCGGCTAGCGACTCGTCCGAAGCGTCAGCAAGCGCAAGTGACTCCATAAGCAGCCTATGCAAGTGCTCGTCGAATGTCACAAAGTCGGGCTTCAATGACATATAGTATGTAACGGCATCAATGAAGCCGATTTGGATACCAAATGCCAGAGCCCGGAGAGGTTTGGCGAAAATGGGCTGGAGAAGCTGCTTCCTGTGAGGCTCAAGAAGCTCCCAGACTTCGGCCCCTGTTGCTTTGGCGATCAGCTCAATAGACCTCTTGGCAGTGCTGCGAACGTGTCTGTTCATATGAGACAGTTCGCCGTTGAGCATCATGCAGATCTGAGCGAGACGAGACTGCTTCTGAGGCTGCGGTTGTCCCGGCTGCTGAGGTGCTGGCTGCGCAGGCAAGCAATCCTCTTTTTTGGCATTTTTGGTAAGACGCTTCAAAAGGATCTCGAGCGTCACCTGTGCAGACCGTCTGGTTTTCTCGGGAAGATCCTGGGGCATGTCTTTGATGACATACATCAGCGCTCTAACAAACTCAATCTGCTTGGTAGCAACCCAAGAGTCGCCAAGGTCGACGTTCGTCAGCAGGATCTTAATACCCAAGGTACCGCCGGCTTTGGTGAACCATTCCTCCTCATAACAACCGTGGCAGAAAGTGTTCGCCAAGCTATTAAAGTAGGCGAGCCTTGAGACATGGCTTGGGGACCCGAAGATGGTGGCCGCAGAATTGTAGACCTCTTGAATTACCCGCTCAGCTCCTTCTCGTACCTCCGGCTTCTCGGAAGCGAACGACTCTAGAAGGGCATCCGACAGGATCCGGGTATCAACAAAGAGTGGACCAGCCCCTGAATCGACGTTGAAAGGGGTGGTGGACCTCTTGGAGTCAACCAATGCACGGCCCACCTCGATGATGGTAAAATGCCGTGCAAGGTTCAAGAGGAATGCATCTACCTCAGACTTGAACTCCGGCAGCGAAAGTGCAAACATGAGCGCCTTGATCAGCCTCTTCAACTCTCCCTCATCTTCGTTCTTCTTGGCGATGGAGCGATCGCGATCGGAACCTTCGAAAGCGGAGATATCGATATCCTTTCTCCTGTTGATGAGATCCTGTGCTTGGAGTCGAAGAAGGCGAGGGAGATCCTCAGGCAAATTGTCAAATCCCACGCGCAGTTTCACCTGAGTCTTGATGAAATGGAGCGCCTGCCTCTTGTAGTAGGCGTCCTGCTGCTTGGTAGGTGCAGCCGACACTCCCTTCATGAACCGCGGTACCTCCATCAACTTCTGAATCGCCAGATCGATGCCATAATGCGCCGGGAACGCTCTGTCAATCTTTGAGCCAATCAGACGAATGTCGAAGCTGGCCACATCATCGGCAAACTGGCGATATTTGACAGGAAGAGCGTCCGTCATGAATTTTCTGTTTCGGCCGCCTAGCTTGCCAAGAATTCGCAAAGTCGTGTGTGCATGGAAATGGTTATAGGGGTGTGGCTTGAGATGGTCGAAGAGGGCAGCCATCAGCTCGTCAATGACCGGTGCCATAATTGGATCCAGATAGTCTGCGGTCAGGTTATCAACGCAGAGTTCCAGAGTACGCAGGCCTTGACCGACCAGCTCGGTCCCTGCGCGCAAAGCCACCACAAGAGGCCTCATAAGGTAGCTGAGGTGGGGAAGAAGATTGCTCAAGCGTGCTGGGACCGTCAGACAAAGCTCGACATAGAGGTCTCGCTCTGTCGGCTTGCGAGCCGCTAGGAGCAGATTGTTGAGAACGTCCAAAAGCATCTCCAGGAGAGGCAAGATCTGCTTGTAAAGGTGCTCGAACTTGCCACCACCAATACTCCTAAACAGAGACCTAAGCAGAAGGAAGTAGTTCATCGGTTCCTCTGCCTTTGTCGAGAGTTCAATAGACTTGGTGATGATATCAACCACATGCGGAAGCAGAACCTGCTCATTTTGGGCCGCAAATAGAGTAACCGCCATGAATGCCAACTTGAACAAACGAAGGAGGATGGCCGACTTCTTTACATCGGCAGAGCCCACATCCTCGATCCGCTCCATCAGAAAGCGTAGAAGCATTCCGCAAAAGCTAGGTGATGTCGCCTCGCTCGCCAGGAAAAACTGAGGAATTTGAAGAAGGGCAGTGTGCTCGTGAATCATGTCGTACAATCGTGGGATCTCTTGCTGGAAGACCTCGTGGAAGGTCGCGGGATCGACAACATGGAAAACCGTAGCGAAGGTCTCAAGGAGGTCTTTCTCCTCTTTTGTGAGGGAAACCATGAAGAAGTTTGCCATGTACTCGACAGTGGAAGTGAAGGGTGACTCAGCTGCGGGTTTCTCGCTATCGTAGTAACGGAAAACGTAGCAACCCTCACGGAAAAGCTTGACGATAACTTCAACCTCCTCAGCAGTGAAGCCGTAAGCAACATCAACCCAGTGCGCGGGTGCGTTGGCCAGATCTGGCACCGTCGTGGGATTGCAGCTCTTCAATTGGTAGAAAGTATTCTTCAAGCCCGTCATAAGGTTCTTGAACAGAAACTTGTTGTCAACGACCGGATCGGCAGCACGATCCCGAGGGTTGGAAGTCTTGATGGGCATCGCGGAGAATATGTCGATTTCGTCCCACTGCGGAGGATGCTCCTTATCGGCCAAATACGTCTCGGGCGTGTTGTCGGCAGCTTGCTGGGCGTACAGCTTTGAAAGTTTAACCGCGTTTGGGTACTGCTTGTTCATGGCAGCGAACTTATCGGCAAAAGCGTTGAGAATCATCATTAGGTAGTGTCGTGCATCGACCTTGTTCGGCAAGCGGGCTATACATTCCGCCATATTAAGTAAAAGCTTCGCGCTCATGGTTTGAAAACTAGTGCCGGGGAAGTTGTCTTGTAGGTTTCGCGTATAGACCTCGACTGTCTTGCGAATCTGATCAGGAGTAAGACTGTCCCTTACGTGATGAATGAGGTCGGCTAACATGCTATACGCCAACGGTCTCATGGTCTCGTATACCGTCAGGCCATCGCCTATCAAGGTACGCTCGTCCAACAGCTCGTCGATCTTGGGCAAGAAGATTTTCCTGAAGTTGAAGTTGATAATGTGGCGAATGGCGACAAGCAGCTCCTTTCGCGCGCCCGACTTCTCTCGCGGACAGTCCTTGAGAAGCCTCACTATAATCTCTGGCAACGACATGAGAAAATCCGATAGTTGACTGGAGTATGATCTTAGCAGGTAGGCTAAGAAACTCATGGTCTTCACCTGGGCCGTGATGAACTCCCCATATGCCACCCTATTCTTGATGTTGGGGCTAACGCCGGTATGGATGGTCCCTCTAGCTGCAGCGTCCAGGTGAGCCTTTTCCTGCGCTTTCGCCTGGCAGAGCAGTACCGACTTGATGAGGGGAACGAAAAGCTTGACATTGGCTGTGACACTATTGCGGTAGACCTGGAAGATGGACACAACAATAATGGGACACTCGGACAGCACCCTGAAGGATTGCATGCCCTTCAGTAAGGGCCGGCCGGATTGTTGTCCAGCATCTGCGCTGAAGTCGGCGGCGCCAGGGGCGACGGGAGAGCCTGGTCTCGGAGATTGTTGGTGTGGCAGGAAGCTCGTTTGGGTGCTACCGGGAGTTGAAGGGGCGCCTGGGGGGCCGATCGCAGCCGTAGACGTATCGTCGAGCTGTTCCTTTACCACCAATGCCATCTGTTCGAAGAGCTCCTGTATCAGGTTCAGGAAGGGCTGGACCTTGGGACCTAGGACTTTGTGTTGGTGGCGCATGATCTCTGAGATGATCTTGACACAGAGAACGGCGTTGTCTTCGTTGTCTTCTCGCACAAGGCCCATGAGCAGGTCTACAACTTCTTCGGCGAAGGGTTCGAAGGGCTCGGGCGACGTGTTCGAGGTAGGGAGGCGATGAAGGATCTCGAGGATGCAGTTTCGCAGCTTCTGCATGTTGACTTGATCCATCGTTTTGCTCTGGAACACTGGTGGCTGTCGGAGAATCATGATGAAGGGAGGCATCATGCGCTTGAGGAACGGGGAGTACGCTGGGCCGGTAACATAGTGGTCGAGGCTGTCGCGGAGGTTTATCGCGGCTTCGACCTTGAGCCGAAGCTCTGTAATGAGGCACTCGATGTCAGCACCGACTCACGAAGCACCAGAGGGAGGGGAAGGGTAAATAAACGTACCAATTTCGGGAGTGCACAGCTTCCTGACGACATCGTCAATTAGGTTGGCCATGGCTGGCGGCGTTCACCTCGGGCAGTAGTAGAAAAGCTGTCGGTAAAGCTCTATTGGCATGGAGGAAGGGGAGAAAGGATAGCTATGTCCAGCCTATACAAGTTAGTTACGATGAGCTCCAGGTTGCATGTCTCGGACGATTTGATCGGGACGACAAGGCTGAGGTGCCGAAAGGTATGACCAAGCATCGCGGTTTGTAGGCGGCAGGATATCAAAAAGGACGGGAAGGGGGCATGCTCGATCCACCCGGGCATACAAAGGTCAGGTAGGTACCTGTACGGAACAGGCGATCCACCAGCAGGTGCAGATGAGCTGTTGAAAGGCAGGCAGGAGATAGATGCAGGTTCGGCAAGGTAATAAACACGGGCATCAAGCCATTGATGATCGGGGGTCCCGGTAGAGGCAGGTAGGTATGTAGAGGGGTAACGGTGCGGTATGGGGAAGGCTCGATCCATCAGGCTGGAGATGGAGTGGAAACATGACCTCGTCGCCCTGGAGAAAGTAACTGAAATAAATCAACACTCACTTATGACGCCATAGCAGAAGGAAATCGTCGTTATTATCATCCAAGTGCGGAGGACTGGGTATCGCAAATGAAGATTATCGCAGCGCAATATGGAAGAGAGACGGGAGTTTGGAATAAAACAAAAGTATCTGATGGGTATCAAAGTGTGGAATGGTAAAAGCGGGAAAATGCGCCGCTGTCAGAAGGTTGCGACAAGTTGCTCTCAGTGGAAAGTGCAACCTGGGCGGGCAGACTGCGGCGCGGTCGCAAATCGAAAAATCCCAGGGAACGCGAAGCTGGGGCGTCCGGTCGCCAAATCTAACGACGCTAGGCATCCGTTTAAACGTTGTTCCGGACTCTGCTCCTCCGTGATTGGTCAACTTTAAAGCTTGAGGCCGTACGGGGTTCTCGGCAGGCAAGCTGGTTCCTTGTACGAGCGGCTGATGTGCTGTCGATCTAATCTTATCGGGGGAGCTTATCTTATCACTTACACGGAATGCCAAGACTGACCCACTGCCGTTTACGATCGACGCTTTTTTTCAGACATGTCACCTCAAACGTCCTCCTTTTCAGATTGACTGTGTGATGGAAGCGGGACAGCCATCTGCACGAGATTCAAGGAGAAGGGAGACACAACAAAAGACATGGGACAGGTTGCGCGCTTTATTTATCAGCTTTCCCTGTCTAGGTAAAGAAAACTCTAGCACGCTCATGAATTATTGACGTGTTGCGTTTGCCGGAAGTCTGCTTAAAGCTTTCAAGACACTTTTACGTTGTCGCTTACATCCGAAGCAATTTTCAATTTCTTCACGTGTATGTGGTCACAAGAGGCTCTGGGTCAGGCTTGTGTGTATGTCCAAGGTCTATTATTCTATCTTCAAGAGTGAATGTACACTGTAATACTACAAGATGTTTGTGATAAGAAAAGAAAAGCTTTTAAATAAAAAAATGCCGCCGGGTATTGCTGATATCTTGCTTTATCCAATGCAAGAGTCCCCATGAATGAGATCCCAAGGATGTGTATAATGAACGAAGAGAAAGGAAGTGTTGTTTGTGTTTGAATGAGTGTTGGAGTTTGACGCTTTAACCCCTGAAACGAACGGCAAGGCGCCTCATCTTCTTTCCGGCAGCCTTGATGTTGAGAGAAGTAGACTGGCCGACATCGCAAGCGGTGCCGGCAGCAAGTGGCATGACGGGCGTCCAGACGCCGGAAGCACACTGCTGGTAGGACTTTCCATCAATGCAGTTCCACATTCCTTCAGTGCTGCAAGCAGATCCAGCACCGGAGCCGGAGCCGGAACCAGAGCCAGAGCCAGAGCCAGAGCCAGAGCCAGAGCCAGAGCCAGAGCCAGAGCCAGAGCCAGAGCCAGAGCCAGAGCCGGAACCGCCACCGGAGGAGCTACCACCTGTTTGAGCAGGAGGAGCAGGAGCAGAAGTGGTGGTAGTCTGCGCAGGAGGAGTCACGGCCGGAGAATCAGGAACCGGAGCCGTGATGAAGATTCCACCTCCACCTCCACCAGGAGCATTAGTGGGAGCAGCAGCAGGAGCAGTGGTAGATGGCAAAGGAGACGATCCAGAGCCACCGCCGGAGCCACCGCCGGAGCCACCGTTCGAGCCACCGTTCGAGCCACCGTTGGAGCCACCACCGGAACCACCACCGGAACTGCCGCCAGAGCCGCCGCCAGAAACAGCATTGCACTCAGGAGAAAGACCACCCTCAAAGTCTGAAGCAAAGACATCGACCGACTTTCCAGGGTTGGGGTACTTGTAGTCTTTGCTCTCGCGTGTTGTGCACTTGTTGATGGCAGGGATATTAGCTACCAGCATGTTTGGCAGCGACTCCCAGTTGGACTTGTCACCTCCACTGCCAGTGAGAGTGACGGGAGCACAGTTCATGTAGAACTCTCGGTTGCCGACCTTGTTCAGCCAAGTCCAAGCAATGGTTCCGTTTCCGGTGGGGATGTTGTCAGGGAGAGGGAACGAATAGCCGAAGGGGTCAGCGAGATCCGGGTTCTCAGGCAGGTTTCCAGGCGTGTTCTTCGCAGGGCAGCCACCTTCAATGGAATGAATGACCTTCCACACACTGTCCTTAGTTGGGTTGGTGTCGTAGGTAATGGAAATCTGGCAGGAGCCTCCTCCGTGAACAGCCGAGCCAGTGAAGGCGAGGTTCTGCTTCGAGCCCAGCGCCATAACGTTGGGGGTTCCAGAGTAGCCGCCTCCCTTGTTCTGGCAAGGAAAGTCGCTGCCGTCGGTTTGAAGAGGGCCATTGTGCAACACAGGCGAAGCAAATGGCTTGGGGGTGTTCATCAGCATGTGTGCCTGCGAAAGCACAGCAAAGCCGCTGGCGGCAACTAGAGCTTGGGTGAAAAACATTGTGCTGAGGCTATCCGTTCCAGACGAGTAACTTCAGATGTCGAAAGAGCAAAGGCCGAAGACTTTGAGATATCTTCCCTCCAGAAATAGGGGTATGGCTTTGAGCAGTTGTCGTAAGGATCCTGTAGGCTCGAGTGGGTGTATTGCGTAGAGAGAGAACGCTTGAAGACTGAAGTTGTTGTTGTAATGAAGGAGGGTAATGCACCAGGCAGAAAGTCAGACAACAAGATCAGGGAAAGTTGAAGCCTCTTAGGAAATAGAGGAGAAAGACCGAATCACCGGGAGATGGTTGTGGTTAGAAAAGAAGAGGGAAAGATGGGCTTGGCCTGGCCATCTATATATCTGGAGGCATGGTAGAATGAAGAGTGTAGAGTTCCACTGGAGATGAACAAATGCAAAGCTCTGAGTTGTTCTCAAACGGAAATAGACTTCGGAAATTTCTGCAGGAACAGAAGTGACTAGCTAACTCATTGGGTCAGAGAGCACCAATTCCCAGAGGGGGAATCTCATGGTCCACTTGGACGGCGGGGCATCATCTGAGTTGGGTGGTAAGTGCTGACCAGTCAGACTCAGGAAGCACCTCAAGGCCACTAGCCTTTGAAGCACGGGGGAATGACACAGACGAACCAAGAGACATTGCTTAGCCCTTTAGAAGCCCAGCTCAGGGTCATGATAGGCTGTCGTGGTTTGTTTCAAACGCATGGGATAGACATAGAATACCGGAGCAGCTCGGTAGCCCGCTTGAGTGGTTGGACTGTAGCCGTGATATTCGAGACATGCCATATGAAGAGCACATAAGAGGCGTGATATTGTCAAAGAGAGAGGATGGGCATTTGCAGATCGGAGATCGAAACTGCAGCCCGCAGTGAGATTCCGAGCCATCTGTGGCGTGGCACGGAAACGCAAACAACAGAAAAAGAATTGGGGTCCAAGATGTCGAGCTTGTTAGAGGTCGGATGAGAACACTCAGTGTTGTATTCTCCATTTTCAAAGTATCAGAGTGCACACCTGGATACCTGCGCCGCCCTGAAGTGCCTCCCGCATATTTGCACTCGGGTTGTTTTTGTTTTTTTCTTTTCGAGAGAGGTGATGGAAGGAGGCGGCGTTTACCACATGAATCAGTACCTCTGTCTACCTGGATAGCATGCCGCGGTCAGCGCAAGTCTTCACGCAGCGAATACGGTATGTCGTCGAACCCGACTGGCCGTTACCCCAGGGTTCCCAATGAGGTCCCTGACGTTGCTTCCCAAGGACGCGGTACTCAAGTGTCACTTGACCTGGCGTGACCAAAGTTGCGGCCGGTCTCTTGGCGAACTACCCTTGAAGAGCGGCAAATTGCAACCCTTCAATGGAGCAACAGGCCGCGAGAAGGAGACCCACGATTTGAAGCCCAACGACGCTAGGGTTCCAGAAAATAAAGTGCTCAACGGCGTGAAAAGCTAAACAAGAGCATCACGTCGACTGAAGAATTATGGCGAGGTAAGATTGAAACATCTAAAACTGATGTGACAAGATCAAGGACCATTCAAAATGCGGGGTTCGAGGAAGAATTGGACGATAGACGGCATGGATGGGGTGGAAGATGTTGGGTCCCTGCCAAGAACAGCGTGGCAGGGGTTTCAGGGGCTCAAGGGTGGCACCTTCCAGTGGTCGAGATGCTCCCGTCCGAACTGCACGACTTGACAGCCTGTCAGCCTGTGAAATCTTTGAAGCATGGAAGACAGCTGAGCCAACTTGGGGGATAAATCCCACAACATCCTGACAGGGCAGGTATACTCCGGGGAAGTATCTTACCCCTATTGCATTCTAGGATGCGAGATGTGTGTTACCTGCCACAGAGCCACTTTGACTGGAGGTTGAGGATTCCGTTTCGCGCAACCACCATGTCATGCCACAAAGTTAGTAGCCAGTCAGGCATTCAAACTCGAAGAGCGTAGGCTATAATATGAAACCCAGTAGGTATACTTGTGTGATTCTAGATGCCAATGGAGTCCTCCCCGATAGCGACTTACAATGGCTTTGGAAATTTAGCCACTATAGATGTTTCGTCGACATTCAATGATACAATATGACTGCAACTCTGGGGCCGGCCGGGGCTCGAGAGTGGTTTTCGATGCGAACCACCACGTCCGGCTCCAGAAACGTGGAACCTGGAAAAAGCATGGACAGTTGTCAGTTTGGATGAGGCGAAAATGTTCCCTTGTACACATCCCCAGAATTTGCACATCCATTGGTAGGGTACGTACCTTCTGTAACATTCGCTCGGTCAAGCATGTGCACCGATAATCCGGATCTCGGCGCCCCTGGCTCGTTGACTGGTCGCTGAACGCCCGGATGATGAAACGACGAACAGGGTCCGGTTTCATCTTTTAGGGTGAACACCATCAATACTTTACCATTCGTCCTGATAACACTCTACCCAGCACCTCCATATCAAAGCTCGACAAAAGCCATTAACTTGAAGAGATCTGGCTCTGATGTGACCTTCCCGAAGTGAAAACTTGAGGCGAAATATTGATTGAGCCATTATTCCAGAAACTTCCAGGTATTGCCTCTCATCAGACACGTCCTAGGTAGCCCACGTGAGGTATCCGTCTATCGGGGACTGGGGAGGCCGCGATAAGCCGGACAACAAGCACCCTGGAAACCGTCGGCCCAACATCTCACTCACAAAATCGAATGCGCGCATAGAGTCTACTCCACACCCTCACCGATAGTTTCGTTGCCAATTGCCATCGCAACGAACCCGATGCTTCGGCACGGCGCGTAGCAAACCTTTCGGAATCGTTTGTCCCCGCGGCCGACAAATCTGGCAACCAGGCATCAGCACTGCCAAATCTTCTTCACACCCAACGGCGGAGCTAGCAAATGCGTACCCGTATCAACCCGCGAAAACGTTGGGCGCAAACGAGTAAGCCGCTGGAAAAGCTTCGGATGCCAGCGCTTCGGGAAACTACTCGCGGGTCCCAGAACACGAAGCCTTGGACGCATCGCATTTACTCCATGTACTGTTTGCAATACCGTCATGGAAGGTTGATGAGAAGGCGCTTCCGTACCAGAAAGAAGGGGGTCTAGCGAACAGTAAATTGACTGTTGACAAAAAACTTGAAGTGTGTAGTGGCTGTTCAAATTGCACTTACAGTTTAACGTAGTTCAACATTGATCTATCCTAACGTAAAGCTGTTTCAACCGTTTTTATATTGTTTTCTAACCGTTCATTATCAATTGGAAGCTCTTAAGCGTTTGAAATTATTACGCGTTGGAACTTTTGAACCGTTATTCTACTATAGAATAATAGTTTAGGCAAGAACAAACGTCTCAAAAATTGAAGTGTGTAGTGGCTGTTCGCTCAACCCCCCCCTTCCCGGTATGGTTCGAATTACCAGGTTCAGCCAGTTGCTGTGGGCATGGCATCTCGGTATTGTTGCTTCCACATGTTATTTGTTCACACAGATGGGGCTGATGCGTTTTTGAAAAGAGGGTTATCCGTCATTTCGACTGGCGCTTAACATTTCGGGTTCTTGTTTCGATATCTAGGGTAGGTAACCGGTGAGTGCACATGGGCGACTTCCACCAAACAATCGGTTGCTTTGCGCATGCTCAGCTTCGGCGAAGAAACTTTAGACAGCCGCCGCGACCGTAGCAGGCTTGTCGGGATCGCAGTCTGTGGATGAATCAAAAATTCACAGGTCAGCGACATACTCTTCACATTCCAGTTTCATGATCCCACACCATCTGGAGAACCCAAGCGCCCTCGCATCGGTTGGAGAAGACTCACCCGCAAAGATGTGATCACCTCTCGTCCACAGCTTCAACTTCTCCCTCTTGAACTCCTCCAGATCCCACTCCTTCTGCTCCAAGTGCTGCGTCGGCAGGAAGACATACACCTGCGCCTCTTTCTCCTCGCCCTCCACGTTGCCCTCCCCTGTCACATCGCCAACCTCCTTCAGCACCTTCACCTTGACCGTCCTACGTTCGTACTCGGCGCCCTCAAAGTAGTCCAGTTTGTCCAGGTTCGCTTTGGTCAGCCCCTCGGCAAGCATACCGAACACGCTATGCCCCGCGTCTTCCGTGATTCCTGGGTAGTCGGCGAACTTGACACGGCGGCGGCAGTAGCCATGGAGGATGGCGGGAGTGAACACGTGCTGGCGAGCGATTACCTCTGGGACGGTTTTCGAGTTGTAGCAAACCGTGAAGAAAACCTCCGGGACCATGAGGGTGCCTTGTTCGTACCTTGTTAGCATTTTCGGTCCAGATATTGAACGGGTTTGGCTCTCGCCTGCCGCTGATCACAGGAGATAACGGAGGACAATGAGCCACCATGAGGCCATAGGCCAGGAAGGCACGACCTCTGAGCAACTTACCGTAGAAGAAGGCGCGATGCACCGGATCATCGCTTTGAGCGGATGGCTGTTCTGGGTTTGACATGTTTCGGAGTTCAGTTGCTTGCTGTCTGAGATGTGGCACGAGTGAAACCGAGGAGTTCTAGAAGTGAGGAAGTTGAAGGAGTCATTAGAATGTATGGTGGTGGCGTCGGTGATATCAATGAATGACTGATGGTGCATAGGGCTGAGGTTTGCCCCTCCTTGAACGCTACGCTGATGCTACACAGTGCTGTGGAGATAGCAGTCAGTGTAGAAAAAGGCGTCATTTCAGCAACCAGTCCACCTGCTGCATTACATGAAGAGATATTTCCTAATATGGCAATCTGGAGAATTCCAAGCTGTCGAAAATTGAGTGATATCATTATCAGTTCTCTGTATGAAAGCTTGACTTGTACGGTTCATCTTGAGAACACGATCACAGTTATTGGTACCGGATATCTAGAGTAGGTAGAGGCAGGTTTTACCTAATTTTTCATCACCAGCACAGATGCACCACGTTGGGGAATGGAATGTATAAGGAACTCTTCAAAAATGGAATTTTGGGTATCATTTTACTCGTAAGAAACTCGAAATCAATGAGCACAAGTCAATCGCTCATTCGACAGCTTTTACTCCTCCTCCTTCCCCCGAAACCACGACTTCGCTGTGGTTCGACGCCTCAACACCGTTCCATCGATCGGTGTGACAAAAGGGTCCATTTCAATACCGACATAAATGTTTCCATCCACGCCGAGATATCTTCCGAACGAAAATGTCGGCTTGAAAGGTGCCTTCTGGTGCCAGCTCTCCTGGTCGCTTGCTACACCGTCTCCATACTCTCTAACTGCTCGACTAGCTGCAGTGTAGGCAAGCACGGAGCCCAGCGTTGATGGCAAGCGAGGAAGGTACGCAGCGCTTTGCGTTAGATAAGCCCATATCAAGACGGCTGCGGTCAAACAGAGAATGACAACGCTCATTACATACGCTGTGTCGTCCAGGAAGATGCGTGTTTCGGTGACGATAATAGTACCGTTGATGCTTTGTGGTACGGATGGTTCCTGGAACATGTCCAGGTTTTTTCCAACCAAGATTGCAAACATCCTCTGGTACAGATCCTGCACGGCCGGAATCATGTCCTCCGCCTTTGGAACATCCAGACTTGGGTTTACCAAATCTGTGCTGTTGAGTTTGAATTTCATGAGATAGTTCCACCAGTCGGCAACCATGGTCGCATTGTGCCAGGCGTAATCATTCACCGGCCTTCCATTGTAGTTAACGAGCTTATTGGCTTGCCTGACAATAGTTTGAGACATGTTCAAGGTCATGAACTGTGTCATGTCATCGAAGTCTCCGCTCCTTGAATATGCCAAAATATGTCCGGACTGATCAAAGTCAACGTCAAACATGGCCGTACGCATCACTGCTTGGCATTGTAAGAATGTTGACCGAAGTGACTCTGTTTGGTTTCTGGAGTCGACGCGAAGCCAGCCAACAATGAATCTGTCCTCGCACATATTGTTTTCGTAGGGTCTGTTGCCATATGTGTACCCGTACGATTTACTGAGCGGTGTGACAACTTCTCGGGCCGATATGCCTGTCGCGTTTGATCCCCATAGTAAAGAAGTTGGGAAGCAAGTCTGCCAAGTCCCATTATCATGGCGGAAGTTGAAAGTAGCGCCAGGGCTTCCTGATTGCGGCACGCCTCTCAACAGTTCTGTGATATTGGCAACCGCTTGGGGTGCTGTGAGTGACGTGGAAATAGGTTCACACTTCGCCTCCGTTCCAAATCCCCTTAAATTGGCGCGGTAGAGGTCGGCTGAACCTGACTTCTCTTGAATGATCCCATTAACAGGTAGGAAAGTATACTTAGTCGTGACCCATGGCGGTAGGGTAGTGTTGCCAGAAATGTTGGTGTATGCGGCATAATAGTGGTCCTGATATGGCTTGCCAGCAAGATACAATTCATCTAGTAGGGTATCGCGGCTGAGAGAGGGCACCCTAGCCGCATTGAAAGTTGTCGGATACTGGATCTGAACAGGCAGCTCGTTGAAAGTGCCTCCGAGCGCAACCGTGAGGAGGTTGACTAAAAGAGACATTATGCATAGAGCTGTGAGCAGGAAGTGTCCCGATCTTACGGCCCGCCACAGGATAAGTTGAGGTGGCAGCGACGTATACTTGGTCTCCAAAGTCTGCTCTGGATTGCAATTTCCCTTACGCAGAGTGTTGAATGGCTGCAAGATGCAGAATATTCTGGTCATGAGGACGAGGAAGGGCTCCAGCAATGTTGTGAAGATGGTTGGGATGTAGTTTTCCAGCAACTGCAAAACTTCGAAGTTGTCGCTTGGCCGGGGCAGTCCTAATAAACAAATTAGCTATTATCCGCACAGCTTGAGCCATTCACTCTCAGAAAGGAGAGCTTACCTTGCAAAAGTTCTTCCTGCTTCTTGAAGTAAATAAGGATACCAACTCCCGCCAAGAGTATGCAAACAAGTAAGCATCCTGTCAAAGGGCTCAACTCTTTGGGTCGAGTAGGATGATACTCAATCTCCTTCCTGCGACTATCAGTTCTGATATCGCAACGAGAATTGGACTCCATCTCCAGAATATTATTGCCCGTAACTCCTTTCTCGATGAAAAATCGTTCTCCGGCAAGGCTTAACTGAAGTGAAGCGGCGTCGGCACAGTCCTCCAGTGCCAGCCGATTAAGCACGGCCCGGCTATGTTGTACGGACTTCAAGGCAAAACCAAGCGTAGCTGGATCGGCAATGAGTTTGCTTGTTACCTTCGTGGAAGTATACAGCGCAGCAGCCATAAGAAAGGCCAGCAATAAAAGAAGCCCTTCAAGGATAGCGGATATTGTTCTGCTGACCACAACTCCGTTCAGAGTGTAATGAGATTCTCCCGTCATATACTCAGTCTCTTTTGTCTCAGAAGTCAGCCGAGAGATGGCAGCGGAGAAAATGGTCTTATAGGCCGCTGTAAATGCTCGTTCAAGCGTTGTGACATTGTAGAAATCCGACGCGGGATCGTCCGAAAGCCCGAGCGCAATATTAACCATGGGTACTACTGGTCTGGCAACATTCTTCTCGGCAAGACTACCCCATGGCTCGAATGTGTTTGCGGCTGGGTAGTCACGCGTAGGAGTAGGTGGAGGCATCCCCACGCCGACGAGATATTCGAGTGCGGTTGAGTTGAATTCATCCTTTCCAAGTGGCTGTTTCTGTCCCATGGAAACAATGGAGTTGTTTAGTGGACGACCAGACTCGGCAGAAACTGTGACCGAAACAGGCTGTTTAAAATATGAAGTCTCGCAAAATATCGCTGTAACATTCGACTCTTCGAGATTGCCGATTTCGCTCACGGCCAGATGAGCATAGACAGCGAGAAATTGGTTTGAGAACTCTCTGGTACAGTTTGGGCTTTCGAGATAGTAGTCGAGAATTGCGTTACCGTCCCAACCAATGTAAAGGACTTCAGAAGACTCGTTCTTGGATTCTTGTGGTGCTAGAAAAAGTCCAACATCCATAGTGCATCCCTGACCGTTATCAAACTTGTAGCTCCTTCTAACTGGGAGTTCAGTCATGATGGGCTCCCAGCAGTTTAGTTCCGTAGTGAGCATGTTTGTTACAGCGGTCAGGTTCTCGCCGGGGAGGTTTTTCGAAGTTGAGTCCGCGCGATAGAACGGCATGAGCGCATAGTCGCCGGTCGTGAATGATGGGTGGGCTTGTTCGAGCCATGCTATTCCATAGGCTGTGTACAAAACTGCCGTGTCCATCATCCCTGCCTGATCCTGGGGTGATGGAAGAGACGAATGAGCCACCATTGTAATATTAGTAGAGAA
Organism: Neurospora pannonica FGSC 7221; assembly: GCA_009805235.1. Taxonomy (NCBI): domain Eukaryota; kingdom Fungi; phylum Ascomycota; class Sordariomycetes; order Sordariales; family Sordariaceae; genus Neurospora; species Neurospora pannonica. The sequence goes on from RANY01000127.1 coordinate 48,184, forward strand.
TGAGACCGACTTCACGCCCATGATTGCACTTTGAAGTGGCGTAATTGCCCAAAAGAGTAGCATGGATGTGATGCCAGAGAAAAAGACGGGCCAGTGTCTGTTAGTCCGCGGTTAGCATTCGTAGATATAACGCCGACTGAAGTGGACTTGCCCTTTTTTCCAAGCCGAGAATGGTATGAATGCAAGGAAAGTGTTTGGGTAATCCAAGAGAAGCGAGGAACTGGCTTCAGCACCCTCTGGGCGGGAAAGCTCCAGCCATGGTTGTATCCGTCGAATGTCCAGATCAATCCAAGACCAAAGCAAGCTGTACAGAACGGATATGACCGTAGGTGCATAGAGATATCCAAAAGTCACAATTCCTGGAAGACAATCGGAACACTCGGACAGGGACAGTCCGCCTTGCTTCTGGCTCTTTTGTGCGAGAAACTCAATGGCCCCAGCAAGCACGAGTGTCAGAACGATTACGGATATCAGGACTGGTGCCCGCATCGTATATGGCTTCCAACCACCTGGACAACACATTGTTAGCCAGAACGTCAAATAAGGGCATATAGATCATTCTCACCATTTGTTGACTGTGACCTGTGCTCGGCCATCTTTAGCGGCTTCAATCTCTGCTCCTTGCTCGAAATGAATGTGAATCAACCCCTTTTGCTAACACCCGCCAGCGGGTTCGTAAAATACACAAAAAGGAACAAAAGAGATACGAAGATGAAGCGATCCGAGCCATATTACTTCACGTGGGACTGCCCACAGCGTATATGTAAACATGGTCGCCGCCATCTTCAACTGAACTTCGTCTATGAAGTTTTGTTCTCCGTGAATGTGGGCGCCTATGCATAAGACAGGATCGTCTTCTCTCCAGCGCTTAGTTAAGCGCAGAAATACCCTTGGAATTGGCCTAGAATTGCGATGCGGCCGACCGTAATGGGGTGCTATGTTGACGGACCACTAGGAAGGCTTCGGTAAATGGCCGCTTGCCGTTAGGGCCATCAGGGACCTCATGGCCATCCAATGAGAACACCAAAAGCGCCTGTCATGAGTTGATGCACTGTGCTGACTGCTTGTAGTTTTGACGGCCCGGTTTCGTGATGCGCAGAGGCATTTTTAGGATGTTCGTCGGCACTCATTGTGTCGGTAATATTGGCGATGTAAAATTCTAGAAGTTGATGTGGTGAACTCAAACTTGGAGTTGAGAGTTCGAGCATCGACGGAAAAGAGACGTTGGCCCAGTTCCGGGACGGCAACTGCTTGCCAACCGACAGACACAGCTGTGCGGTAGATGTTGGTTGGTTGATTGTGCAGGAAGGAGCTAACCGTGCAGCAAGGAAGGAAGTGTCCGTGTTTGCATCTGCCGGCCGCGGCACTGCCACAGGATGAATGTGACGACCCAGAGTTGGGTTCTCTACACGGCAGTCGCAACCCGAGAAGTTCACCGACATCATATTCTGGAAAATCTGTCAAATCTGAACTTTTACCTCCAACATAACCTCAGTCTTGCCCGGAATATCTTTCTTTGTTGACAGCCTCATCATCCGTCCCAATGGAGGGCTTTAACCAGCACCTTGGGCCTAGACGCTCTTGTTCTGGCAAACGAGGAGCATCATCCTACCTTCCGCTACATTCTTGAGGACCATGGTCAGCACCAGGCAACATATGTACTCTGATCCATCCCCTCGATTATGGCTTATCAAACAAAGTTGAGTCTGTGCCAAATATCGAATTGTCATCGACGGTCAGCTTGGGGGTAGCGCGCAAGTTCAGAATGGTATCGAGTTAGCTAACTTTCAATACCTGTTCCTTGTATATGGCATACCGTGCTAACACCTCTTTGCGGCTAACCAGTGCCGACGAATTCCTGATCCGTTTTTGCAATGCCCCAATGGGACGGACGTCGTGGCTCCCGAGTCGTCAAATGGACTCATTACATATGTGGCCAGTGTCAGCGACCACACTGCTTCATCTCACCAACCGATGGGCCCTCGACGATAAGGGTTCCTTCGGGTGCACCCCTTCTCATGACGAACCGCTGCCATACGGACCCTCCATCTCTGGTTGATGTGTCTCTCTTGGAAAACCCGGGGTCAGCGAAGTCCAGTCAGGTGCAACAAACAGCGCCATAATTGCATACAACTTCACCACCAGAGAGGCACAGTAAGCCAGATTACTACATGCCCATACCATATCCAGAAGGTTTATGCGAACTGGAGCATCATGAGGGTGTTCAAAGACACCTCTCCCTTTTCTCCAGTTTCCACCTCGTCCAAGCCAGCATCTACCGCTGCAGGCGACGGGCTAACCGAAGTGCCGTTGGTGCAGTGGAGTACCGCTCGGTAGCTAGTGTTGCTGGAGCTCGATTCGTCATCGGACGGAGACGGTTTGCGGGCCCATAATCAGAGAGCATCGAGCCTCTCTTTTGTGGCTCGAAGTCAGATCTCAGGGCTGGCCACATCTCAGGGCATTGCTATGTACATCGCCCAATGTTGGGGATGTTATACTGAGCTACCCTATTAGGAATTTGAAACGTTGAGGAGGCGGATATGACAGTTAGCGAAATCGACAACGGGCAAAAGCTGGGTATCTAGAGCCTCCTGACGGCGAAACTGACGTGACATTCGGAGCCCACTCGGCGCTTCCACATACCGGGTCGCTCGCCAAGGACCGGTTTCGCTACCTTTAACCCGTTTAGACGGAGTTGCGCACGACACAATCACACTCCCAGAAACAACATCAGTACATTCACATCGCAGCACTCAAAGTCCGTTGGCCTTTCATCACGAGTTCATTTCTTTGCTTCAATCTTGATGGGTAGTTACCCTATCCCGGAACAAACCTCCCTCATCCCGCTACCGTACGCACTGCACGCTCGACTGTTGCCGGTCAGGAGGCCCAATCACAGTAAAGCCGGGCCACATGAAACCTTTCAGTTCAGCCCAAGTATTCAGTTGCTTCATGGCCCATACTGGATCTCCTGACTAAACACTTTATGAGCTTTCAGTCATGCTACTCAGTTGCATCGAAGTAGGTAACCTCGCTGCGGAAGGGCTCTCATTAAACTGAGTACCATGCTGTAAAGATCACCTACGAGGCTTCTTTCGGGATGCTCAAGTCTTCCGTCCACGATGCTACATGAGGTTTAGCGGTTAAACTCCCTGTCAGCCCATCCCCACAGTGCGCCACGCGACGGGTGGTGGTGGGAGAGCAGTACCGAAGAGGCTGGGGAAAACCGATGCGATTGGTGTCTATTTTCAGCTTGGTCAAGTGCCGCGAAACCGATCCTACAACAATTGGGTCGAGGTAGACGCGAGCAAAGGTCACAATCCTCAACCTGGTGAACATGGCATTTGTTGTCACCTACGATGCCACTGCAATGTTTTTCCTCCCCGATATGATATTTTGATGGTGATAGAATATGTTCAAAGAGCCAACTGGTAGCACCGTCAGTTATCGAGGTACATACAGACATGTATGTGCCCGTTTCAGCTGAAAGCCATGACATGCAGGCCGGATCTTTATTCCCAGCAGGCCCGTTGAGGCAAAACCCCAAATACCTTCGGCGGTATCTGTCAGAAAGCACTGCAAAGTGGATTGATTCAAAGATGGGTAAAACTGTGTGTTGTGTGTGTATTCAGAAGAGTCCTGTGGAACCAGAGTTGGAGGCTCCCAGAGTATTAGGGAGCTCTATAGCTATTTGGGGTAGCTAGGAGGCTAGTCCTCTTTTAGAGCCCTCTTCTTACTAGCTGGATTTAACCCTCTAAACTAATATACCTCCTTAATTGAAGTCTTACAAAAACGAGACTACCTAAGAAAAAAAACTATTTATATAACTATTCTAGACTTTATCTCCTCGTTAATCTCATTTAGTTCGATATATTATATTATATTCTCCTTATTCCTCAATTCCTTATCCTTCACTAAATCTATTCCTAATAACTTTATAAACTTCTTATACTTCTCTATATTTAATGTTTTCATTAAACCGTCTATAAATATCTTTGCTGTCTATAAGTATTTAATTTTGATTCTCCTAATAAAAACCTCTTATTTTACCTAGTATCTATAGATATCTATATACTTAAACTTTATTACTAATTTAATAGCCTCTATAATTAACGCTCTAATTATCTACTAATTATTATAATTAAATATAAGGATAGGGTTAATTGATTTTATAATTAAACTATTAATTAACTTTATTATAAATATAATTTCCTTTACTACGTTAATTATAGCGAAGAACTTTACTTCTATCGTAGAGGTCATTATTATAGCTTACTTAGTAACTTCCTAATAAATTAAACTATTAAAGAATTTAATTGTGAAACCTTATAAACTCTTTCTATTTATAAAATTATTAGCAAATAATAAATTTGAAGTAATATAAAGAATATTATTTCTTCTAAAGTAGAGTACTATATTAGCAGTTATATAGAAGTAATGAAGCACTTTATTTATAATTTTATAATAATTTAGATTAGGATTATAATTATATTTAGAAAGATAGTTTGTAATAATTGTAATATCTAATTGAATAATAACGGCAGTATAGAGTATCGACCCTATTTTAATTTAATAGAAGTAAATTAAATAAAAAGAAGTTCTATTTTAAAAGGGCACGAATTCGACGTTTAATATAGGGATTACTATAATTCTCTTATTATTTGCAAAATAGTAGATCTTTTATAAGTATAAGCGTTAAGAGAGCTAGATCTTTCTTACTTAATAATTTCAAATAATTTCAATATTTAAAAACTATTATAATTCATTTCCTCTAATTATATAATATTATTAACTAAGGTTATTTATATACTTTTGAGCTTTCGCTACGTAGTTGGAGTAGTAAGTAAAAATAATATTATTAATATAGTAAAAGACGAATATACTATTATTAATAAGGATATATAATTCTTTAAAGACTAGTTTAAAACTTATAGTTTTAAAAGTACTTACAAGCTTTCATTATTAGAAGAGGAGAGAGCGCTATAATCTATAAAAGGCTTTAAGTACCTTAAGGACCTTCCTTAGGACTTCGTACTTTAAGGGTATACGTATATAAATATCTTTATTTATATAAGTATTAACAAAGGTATTAATAGTATTATACTAAATAAATTTAAGGTTAAACCGTACAATTATAGTAATAAGGGTATGGAATAAACGATTAGCGAAAGTAGAGGTATACATCTCTTATCTAACCTTCTTTACTTACTAATCTCTGCATATAACGAAACGAGCTTGAACTTTATTAAATTTACCGTTCTTAAAGAATTTATACGTATATACCTATATATAATCGAGAATTTATTTATTTTAAGTACGGGGCTCGTCCCTATCAACTTCTAACTAAATCTTTATCTCTTTATAATTGTTAACGTGTGGCTAGTACTGTGCCTTGTAACTGCCTTATACTATCTTATAGTATAGAAGGTTGATTGCCAAGAATGCTATTCCTTCTACGGAATCAATTGACTCAGTCTCCACAGAATCTACTAGAATATAAGAGGTTTTACCACTGTATTCTGGGGTCTTATTGCTTAGTTAGCATTTCTTCCAGACTGACTTGTCATCACAGAATTCAATAGAAGCTCATAGATTCAGTCTATTCCTTCTATAGGATAGTGCTCCTCAAGCACTCCTACTAACTTACARGAAGCTCCTATACTMTAGAAGCTTCTNTAGATGCTTAATATTCATGTATATAGAGACCTCTCCTCTCCTTCAGTTAGTCACTCCTTAAGYAAGCAAGCACAACTCAAGCAATACAATATAGTCTTTTCTTATAGTGCAGAGTTCACTATAATAGTTGTTTCTCATAGTGCAGAGTCCACTGTAACCTTCTATCTTGAGAGCAGAGTCCTCTCTAAGACCTCTTTTACAACATCCTTCTATTGTACTTACAACTACGCTGCTTCCTTCAGCACTGCTGTCGTACTTCCTACCGCTTCCGCTCCGCTCTGCTACAAGTGCATAGTTCACTGTAGCAACCTTGTACTGGTACTATCATTATAGGCCAGTCAGGGCATCGCAGCAAACAATAATTATTAAAATAGGCTTATTCTATTTATTTGAAAAGGTTTCTAAGGATATAGTAATTAAGAAATTTGTAGTTCTTAAGCGTTAGGGGAAGGTAGGACTAATATATAAACTAGGTCTTACTTATAGTTATTAAGGTATTGACTTCTTCTTTAATAATAATTTTATAATTGCAGAGGAATCGTTATAACTCTACCTTTATAATTAGTTTACTATTATATATAATTGCAAATTAATATAATTTACTAATATTAAAGGCCGCCTTCTAAGGTTCAAAACTTATATAAATCTCTTCCTTAGTATAGGGGTTAAAGTAAAAACTAGTTAGGAATAAGGCAGATAATAAATAGTCTTACGATAAATTTAAAGAAGTAGGATACCCGTTAAATATAAAATTAATCAATATAAGGTTATTAAAAATTTCTAATTAGAGCTTTGGAAATATACGGTCAGTCTCCTCTTTTTAAAGAATTTAATTTTAATTTAATTTAAGAAGGGAACCAGGAATATTATACATTTAAGTATCCTCGAAATTAATTCGGCTACTAATAAAATTAGGGATCTCTAATATTAGAGCCGTCTAATTATATTTCTAAAATAGTATAATAAATTCGTTAAATAAAATCTTTAAAAATTATACTTCTATAAATACTTCCTTAGAGTAGACTGTATCTTTATCGAATAATACATTATAAATATTAATAGTTATATTAGTAATAAGGTTCTCAATATAGTAGATAGACGATACTATATAGTTAATAAAATAACCAATTTATACTTTTAGGATTTATCTTTTATAACCTCTCCTCTTTCTTCTAAGTAATTATAGTTATAGTGAAACCTTTATAGCTATATATATGAAGGTAAGAAATATCCAGCCTATATAAGGTTATTAATTATCTATCTTACTTAATAATAAAAGTATAAAGACGTTCATATAGTAATATTTAGTCATAAAGGAATTTAAGAGAATAATTAATAAAGTAAATTACTATAAAAACAACTTCTAATTATAAATCTTTAGTAAAGTAGGAGTTTTATATTATTGCTCTAGACTTTTTTTAATAATACCTCCTGAGTATTCTACGCTACCATTCTATACCTAGGTGTGACAGCGCTGGCAGACTAGATCTGGGTACTATGTACGAGGTGGTTATCAGAATAAGGTATATGGAGGTTTCTGGGAGTGGCATGGACTAGAGGATGCACTTTATTTAATTGGCCATGCCAAAACTGAGTGCAGGGTAGACCCTGGCACGTACAGTGTTTGTCATATAGGTAAATAGGATGCGAGTGAAGGGATTGGCTGTCAGCGACCCATATGTAGGTCCCGCTGTCACTTGTGTAACCAGGATATTGATTTGGGTCTGCACGCTTGTACCTAGTTCTCTCTCTTTGCTTCTCCTCACCTAAAATCTTCTGTCATAGATGGAATCTTAGCTTTGCCTTTGACTCACCTATACTGTGCCCTTGCACTAGATATATAGAATAAAAGGTTTAATAATTATACTTCTTAGAATAAGAAACTATTTTACTATATAGGACCTAGTAATCTTATTATTATATTTGAGGACTTTAAGCTAGATATTATAACGGTTATTTAATATTATAAACAAGTCGTCAAGGAAGGAAGCAATTATTATAGTTTTCCGATCTATTATATAATAATTCTAAATATACCTAGTATATTTATAAATAATAAATATAATATTAGAATATCCCTAGCGACCTTTTTAATAATTGAGAAAGTCTATAATTAGTCTCTCTCCTAATCTATAGCTATAGCCGTAGAATCCTTTACTAACTTATTATTTAATTTTTAAAATAATATATACGTTGTAGTATATAGTAGAATGACCCTTAAAATAAGCGCCAATAATATTAATAAAGTAATTGAGTACTTAAGGACTAAAGTAACTAAAGTAATAGTACTAAATAATAGCCTCTTTCTTATAGTACTTATAATTATTAAGCAAATTGAATTAGTTACGCTAGATAAAAAAGGCAGTTTTGGAGAAGGATAGGAAAAGGTCTTTAAAAACCATTTAATAGTATCGAATTATAAAATAATAAAAGAAAAAATAATTTAGTACCTGCAAATAATTATTAAGTAACCGCTAATCTTAGTAGAGGCCTTTCTTACATAGGAAGTAAAGAAATACAAAGTTAATTACAAAGTCAAAGTAAAAAACTATATTATTAAGACAGAATTTTTTAAGGTCTTTATAACTTTAAACTACAATATCGATATCGCTATATCCCTTAATAAGAATACAGAAATCTCCAACCTAAAGCCCATCATTATAAAGAGCGTAACGAAAATTAATAAAACGAATAATTTTGTTAAAAATATAAAGGGAACTCCCTAAATCAAAGATTATGCTATTCTTAAAGAGGTAAATATTAGAACTACCTTCTCCTATTTAGAGAGCTGCTTAATATACAACTATCTTATAATCTAATACTATTTCCTAAATACTCTCGCTAGAAAATTAATTACTTTAATCCTTATTACTATTACTATATTTCATCTGCTACTTAATATAATCGATTTATATATATAATCTTATTCTCTATGCTATACTAAATACAGCGCCTTATTGGCATGGGGTCCTTCTCTAGGTTCTCAATACAATCGATTTTTCTTTTCAACTTTAAATTACTATAAATATTCTTTTTAATTCTATCTTAAACTTTCTTAATAGGCTTCTATTTAGAATTAATTACTTTACTAGGAAAAAAATACTAATAATACTTAATTAAATAAATTCTTTACTAATATACTTTATAGCGCGCCGTTAATAATAAAATTAAAAGATTTGAAATTATAATTAGAGTTTTACAACCAGCTATAGACTTACGCTTCTTCTTATACTAATTATTCTAAGTCCTATTAAGAAGAACGTTTTCGTCCTTAATACTACTATCTTATAAACTGTTAAAGGTTAGGCCTATACTGAACACTTCCTTATAACCTTTAACCTTATTAACTAATAAGGAAGGGCGTTCGTTCAATCCTTTATAGTGGAAATCACCGGACATAGAACGAAAATTAAGGGTATTATCTGAAACTTTTTTATTAAAGAATTTAGAAATACTAGAAACATAAGTAGGTTTAATAAGCTATAAACAATTTAAAAGGTCTTTAAATTAGATGTTAACTATAATAACCTCTAGGATTTTATAGCAGAGTATATTAATTATTATAATATCCTAACTATTAATCTATTTACTTATTCTTTTATTTCTCTTATTAAGCTCGCTTAAAAAAGGTTTAAAATAATTGTAATACTATTAACGAACTTTAATCTAGGTATCCTCTTCTCGATAATTATAACCGTTCTTAATATTAGCATACTATTCGCCTATAGATTAAAGGGATAAGGAATTACTAATTTTATAGGAGGGGAATATAGATTCCTATATTTATTTTCAAGTATTAATATTATTAGTCTTAAAGGATTTATAGACCTATTACAGAGCAAGGCGAAGAGTAAGGGGTAGATTGGATATGCGTAGTTGTATAAGGAGAAAGGAAAAGAGGTGTGCGCAGGTCTGGTGATATAGGACAAGGTATGAAAGCCATGCCTAGAGCTGAGACCAGCGTACGTGTACATGCACATGATGTACTATTGCCAATGGCAGCAATAGCATGGTACGAGGCTCAACTGCTTATGGCAGGAGTCGTGCATGTACCAAGCACAGTCACAAGTAATCCTGTGACAAGACCTTTGTATTATAAAATTAGTTAATATAGTCGTACTCGTACTCTTATAAACTAAAGGCGATAAAGTCTATTAATTTAATCGTAGTATTAGTAGTCTATTAATCGACGGTTTGATAAATAGTTTCTACGCCTTTAAAGAATCAGAATACCTCTAAGGCTTTAGCTTTCGTATTTACGTTTATAATTCCCGCTACTAGGGCCAGGGGTATATAAATAATTATACCAGCTTTAAGGCTAATAAAGACTTTACGAGTTTATTTAGTACAGTAAAGGGCTATATATATATGTAATCTTATTCCCTATGCTATACTAAATACAATGCCTTATTGGCATAAGGTCCTTCTTCAGGTTCTCGGAGGAAAAACCGTGCGGCGATAAGCGCCGTCGGATAAAAACTGCCAGCTTCGTACGGTCGCGATCCAAGTCACGCCTGCTCCTTTCAGATTCCAGCTGTAGCAGTACTCAACCCACCGTCCTAGCGAACAAGCCACATATCAATCACAACACTACAAACATCAGGACTATTGACTCTGGCGAAGGGCTATAGCTTTAGTAGCGTAATTATTAATACGAATAAATAGAAACTTTTAAATAATTAACTCCAGCCCTAATATAAAATTAATAAAGTCAAAACCTTTAGTGTAATTTAGTAATTTATTACTCTAATTATGAAATTTCGAAGGCCTATCAAAGTAAAGACGGTTAATCTTAATAGAATCACTAAATAGGGATATAGCTTATTAATTTAATTATTATAGTGTAGTTTAGTATAGAGTTCGTACTTTTAAAAGTATTAGCATAATGTAAAGACTACGATTTAAATTATTAATTATTAGAAAGTATTGCAAAGTGGATTGATTTAAAGATGAGTAAAACTATATGTTGTGTGTATATTTAAAAGAGTCCTGTAGAACCAGAATTGGGGGCTCCTAGAGTATTAGGGAGCTCTGCAGCCATTTGTGGTGGCTGGAAGGCTAGTCCTCTTTTAGAGCCCTCTTCTTACTGGCTGGATTTAACCCTCCAAACTGACAGTATCTCATAGGCTCATGTTGCATGTGAGCCTCGCAATGGGTGCCATTGCCATTCCAACAACTTCTCGCATGGCCTTCTCTGAGCATACGCCGAACGAGGACTCGGCATTTTCGAGAGCCGTAGCCACAAAGAAGAGCAAGAGTAAGGGTATTGCTTGTGCAGCTTGTTTCCACGCCCGGCGTAGGAGTATTCTTGCCCACAGGCTTATTTCCTCCTTTGGCACGTAGCCAAACTCGTCTGAGTGCAATGGCTAGACGACAAGAAGCACATAACCAGCATTCTTAAGTCTATTGATATGGGGCAAGTTCAGGATCGAACGGACCTCAAACCCGGTAAGTGTAGCAGGGGACGCCGTGTGCTGGGACCATTGTCACGGAGAGGTATGCCGAGCAGCAGATGTGCACCCGGTCTCGAGCCAGTGTATCCCATTGAACAGTCCAATGGAAATCATGCCGAGACCTTGAGAAAAGGAGCCCGGGTCCTGGGCCGCCAAAGGTTGCTTTCTCGTCAGTCAATGCTTTTATGCATACGATACGCATCTTACGGCCATTCAAACAGGCTAATTGCCGTCAAATGCAGATATTACCGGTCGGACACCAGGATCTTGAGCCGCAGGACCTGGCAGCCTCCTAAGGATATGTTCGGGCGGCTGCATCAACATTGATTTGGTACCAAGGGAGCAACAGAGTTGTCATTTCCGTGCCACTGCGTCCCGCTCGCAACCACTCGATAACGTTGTTCTGGATTGGGCCAGGGCAGTTACACACATGTCCCAGAAGACTGTCCTCACATTCAATACGACGGTGAGATAAAGACAGTCAATTCGAAATCCTAAAAATAGCTCAGCAGAACAACATCTCGGTAAACGGTGTCTTGCACGTACAACAACTCGTTGTCTGAACTGCTTCTTCTCTGGTTATTCACAAGTTCAGCATCTCTGCTCGAATAATAGGGCACGCAGCAGATGGAATATTATGGGCATCGTGTGAGCATTTGGACAAAACCGGCAATACTCACTGTGGGACATCATTCCCTCCACCAGCTAGGGCTTACACAGTACACTACAGCCTTCAACATGAGGTTAGCGTATGGAACAACCGGCCGGCTTTCCAGACCCCGGAGCGCCCCGCCCTGGACCCCGAATGATGGCATAGCGCAGCACATCGACAGATTGGCGTTGCTTCGAGGACGGAGCAGAAATGCATGTGCCTCATTTGCTGTTCCAGAACAGAAGACAGAAGGAACCCAATCTCACCAATGTCTCTGTCGCTGGCCTCTTGCGTGGTCTTCAAGAGATAAATTTCCCATGGTCAGTACGCTATGTTGATGCGTTTGTCACTACATATGTATGTATACTGATTTTGCAAGAGGCACTTTTAGGAACGTAACGGGGTGCAGAGCACTATCAGGGTCTCGGGCCGTCTCATGCCTGGTCCGGAACAACGACGCCACCGTCCGGAACTCTTCCCTGAAGGGGAAGCCATGTGCCATCCAACGCCCATGCTCTCATCGACTGGATATTCGGAGGCTAATTGCATTGGGAAAGAATGATGACCGCCAAGTCGCCTGTTCCACAGGAGAGTGTTCAGGTCCAGAAAATCTCAGACCGGCCTGTACTGTGGTATGCTTTCCACAGGGGTGGCTGTCACTAGTGTTGGCGGAGGAAGTTGCCTGCTTCTTTTGGCCGACAAAATCGACCTTCCAGAATGATTCCGGATCCGAAGATGAGGGGCAAAAGGGGTCGATAACTCGCTACCTGATTTTGAATTTGTGCGCGAGCTGACCCGGAGAGTTGGTTTACTGCGTCAAATACCACTCTATGGCGATCTTAGCGGCGCTCCCTGCTCATAACAGCAAAGCGATGCTCCTGGACGCTTTGTCCAATATGATCTTCGACATCAGTCGTTCGAGATTGATTGACTGGCCACTGTGACTTCAGAATGCACACTTTCAGAGTGAAAAAGTAGGTACCATAGTAGTAGGCCACTTCTTTCAAACGTCGACCTCTGACTGACCCATGCATACATAGGAAGGGTGGATGATACCCTACGAAGTCCGGAAAGATTGTCTTGTGACGTTTTTAACGGCCTGCTTGGCTCGCTGAAGTCAGTGACCTTCCCGGCGAGGATGTCACATTTCCCCATATCACCAACGAAGGATGTCCTCGATATACCAACTATTCGTAAGCAATAGCCACTTGATACTAGACTATAGTAAGATGGTATCAAAAGACCAGCCATTGGGTGCTACCCATTGTGGTGTTGTTTTCAACATCACCAGTTCACCACCGTCAGTCCGTCACAGAGGCAGCATAACCTACAGTGCTTGGCGGCCCCCAAATCCAGTACGCTAATCCCGATCCCTGCCTCGTCTTCTGGGGAAGCTCCTCATCACTTGGCTTCCCCCATTCGACCCATTATCCGGCACCTACTTGCCGCGCGATAGATCAAAATTGAGATCCATCTGTTTTCAATAACCAGCTGATCCCAGTCAATAGCACCATTCCTGATAATGACGCTGACCACACGCTGACGAAGAGCCGCTTTTCGACACTCGCTTTTCGCCTCTACAACCGCACCCCCACGAGTCCATCCAGCAAGCCAACCCAGTCCTTGCCCTACTCCATTATAGTATCGGCGCTTGAAATATGGGTTGATATCGATTCGTCCTTATGATAAGTGTAGCATCCGCTAAGCTTGCCCTGAGATGGGGAAGGAACATCATGAGTATAGGGTAGCTGTGGGTATCCGTCTAGGAACGAAAATGAAGGGGTATGAAGCTGACATTGAAGATAGGTCCGTAACCCCAAGTGCCTCCTGTACTGTGTGAGGTGAAGCCAACAAGACTAACATAAAATCATGCGAAACGATGAAGAGGTCAAAACACACAATGGCACCTCGGTTCGTTTTCGGATTGCCTACAATTGGACCGACCTTCACATCCCATCATCCCTGAGCTCCCTTCCTCGGCATGGGCACCCCCTTTTTGCTTTCAAGAGCCTCGCTACCATGTTTCGCTCGGCAAACTTTGAAGTCCTTCTTCCTCTAACCTTTGCATCTGCAAATACAGTGTACAACGACACCAGTGGCCCCATCATATGTACGTCCGGAAATTAAACATCACTCTTTACAGACAAACATGCAGCAGCAGTAGCAGCAGCTACAACAAAGCATGGGGTACGCAAGAGCCTGCTGCGTACAGACGTACATAGGTAGGTAGGGATCGGATCTTTGCTTACCGGCTGGTCTGCTTGCTAGCTAGCGAGCCTCAAGGCTACGTACATACCGCTGTACATACCTTGCCTATGAGACTTGGCACACAGTGCTGTAGGTACAGTACCACTTCAAAGCTTGAAGGTGTTACCCAACATCGGCATGTCGAGAAGAAAGTTCCGAAGTGGTCATGTCGCACGACATGAGGACTCGACAACTGGAGAAAATGAGACCGGCTGAGAATGCTTGCGTCTTGAGGTTCCGGGATCGTGCTTGTTGTTAGTAACTAACTCTCCAGTGTCTACTCTCTGTTAAGTTACCTTGAGCTTACCACAGTAAACACAACTACGAACCCACATCACATCTTGGCATATCAAGACTTGAGATACGCCGCCTGCCCGCCCAATATGTAAAGATACTAACAATTTTCTCACCCTGTAGCACCAGATTGAGATCTAATCCCATGAAGAGGAGGTAAACAACAGGGAAGAGCACCTTCCAGCCTTGAGAGGGCATGTTCGGCACCCACCTCTTTATCCTCAAGGATGCGGTGCGTTGTTGATGTTTGCTAACTCTATGCATCCACCTTAATTGCTCCCTGTCTATCAGCGGCACAGCAATGTGGAGATCAAATGCCTTCTTCCATACGAGAAGACAAAGCAGAGCAGACAAAACAAAACAGGTACCTTTTACCTACCCCTAGAGGTGCTTCCAGTATGTCTCTTCCTCCCGGAAGCATAGGTAAGAAGAGCAACGAAGCAGGCAGAGTGGAGACATGTATCCTCCGTAGCACAATCACTCACTCACCTACAGCTACAGCTAGGGAAACTGTGCGAGGTGGATTGGAGCAAGGTGAACGAAGAAGAGGAATGAGGACGAGCATGGTGATGAGGCGTACGCACCCATGGCAAGGTTTTCTGATTACTGACTGAAAATAGGTACCTTCCTCTGGTATCTGAACCGTTCGACGAAAGCCAAGTCCAGGACGAGACATTCACAGGGGCACTCGGAAATCTTCTGATACCTAGACTGGCGTCTGAATTCGGTGTCGGCCCCAGTGACTGGCTGTGGACAGCACGGCTACTCGTCGCCATATTATTGCCTTTTTCCATGAAGAGAAGGTAGGTACCGTGATAGAAACAGAACTCACGAGCTCATCAGGACAGATATCACATGCTCTCCTTGAGCACATGGCATCCCAGGTTCGTCGAGATGAACTATTCGTAGCAACTTTCTAGCGGATGGTTGTCTAGAATTTTGGTGGTGTATGCACACGGCCAAGCTCCTCGTATGCTAAGCGCGCCAAGACAATATAGGTATACACTAACAAAAACCATTACGTTATCATCCGCGGCAGACGGTCCTTTCATTACGTTCTCAGACGTTCACTAACCAAATTCTCGTTGCTCGCACTTACGACCCGGCACTTTTGGTGTGCGATGAGGCTCGCTCGGACTCGGTACTTGGGGGTTGTGGTGCGGTTGGCTAGGACCTTTCCTCAACCCCCTCTCATTAAAGAGGGGGAAAAAATATTCTGGGACGAACTTTTAATCTGGGACATCTGAAATGTTAGGATGTACCATAGAAAATTGTTAGTGGGAGAGATGCAACGATAAAAACCACAACCAGTATTTTTTTTTAAAATTCTAGCAAAAATTGGGAAGCAATAAGAGACTTTAAAAAAGGCATTCTGAAAGTTGCATCATTTTTGGTCGAGTCGTTGGGGAGAAATCTCCAAATTGCATACCCTTTTATCGTTGAAGCGTAGTTTAGCTCGGCGGTTTCGCGATACCAAAAATAACGATTTTTGGTGACGATGCAAAGTCCGGAGGCTACCAATCGCTCAATTTGGGAAGTGATTTTTTGAAACTTTCCGAGGCTTCTTTTTTGGCTAATACCTATTATATAGAATTTTGGTAGAATTTAAGAAAATTTCTTCGTGGGGTTTGTGTTATCGCATCTCTCCCACTAACAGTTTTCTATAGTGTATACTAGTATTTCAGATCGTCCCATATTAAAAGTTTGTCCCAGAATATTTTCCCCCCCTCTTTTATAAGAGGGGGTTAACAAAAGGTTCCCAAGCCGCCCGCCCAACCCCCAAGTAGTGCTACGCTGTTAGGTTAGGAAAACCTGGCTAAAACTGTTAGTGCAGTCTTGGTGATTTCTTGGTAATACTGTAGTGCGGTTCGGTATTTCTCTTCCAACATAAACATCCCAAACAGATAGTGTCATGCAGGATGCGGCCCTTCAGGTCTGAGGCAGTCCTAGCGGAGATTGCGATGGGAGTTCTCCGGTCGATTTTTGGGGCTTGTTGTTGTCGTTGTCGTTCTCTTTATTGTACAACGAAGAAAGTCGTTTAGTAGGTATAGGGTCCGGAGGGTGAAAAGGGTGGTAACTCAACGATGAAGAACGCAAGATGGTACCTTGCATTGTTCCTTTATTGCTTGGTTGCTGTCGCTGCTGATTGGAATCCTTTCGGATGATATATGGATACGTACCTCGCCGTGCCGTGTACGAATGAACTATTGCCGTGGAAAGCTCGGATACGCAACGATCCCGCTCAAAAAAAAAGAGCAAGCAAGTTTCTCCGCCTTTTCAACCCCGTCACCCCATAACCTCTGATAGAGTCCAAGCTTTGAAGATCAAAGATCAACCAACCCCCAAGTTCTCCAGACTCCGCCCGGCAGATGTTTAGGTAGTCTGGTAGTGCATTGCCCTACGACTGGAACTCCGCCAACAAACGAACTAGTGATAAAATGGTACTACACTAGCGACTGGAAACTGGAACCCGGTTCCGGCGGCGGCGGCGCCGTTGATCGATCGGATGAACATCTCGCGCTGATGGACTCACTCCCCGAGTCCCTGCCAGGAAAAACAAGTCCTGAAAATAATTTCCGGGAAAGCTCATCACCGGCTGTCTGCGTGCTGCATAGCTTTCCGAGGGTGATCAATATCATGCAGTTGTTGTTGTGTGCAACAATCAAAATCTCAATCCGCCGGAGGAAAAGGCTGGTAGCCTGGTAGTGATATGAGAAAAAGATGGAAGGATGATGGATGGCGCTTATACTCCCGCCTTCCTCTTATCCAATCCGCCAATCCGTCTTCCTCAACCAAGGCCTACCGAATCTCGGTACTATTGTGATGGACGCTGGCTTGCGGCGGCGCTCCAGAGGAGGGATTCGAGAGTGAGGTGCCGCGCGAATCAGACAGAGGGATTAGCAACGGCAATATCAACAACCGCGCGTGGTGGAAGCTTCGAGGTTCTCGTGTGGCTTTACCCCCTCCCCGCGCCTGCGCTAGTCTAGTGATGCCAAGGTTCAGGAAGAGCAGGCGGCGGCGGCGGCTTTGGGGATGCGCCAACCGGAGAATTGAGCAGCGAAACCCGACCATGGTACGGCAAGCCACGGCGCAAGAAGAAGAAAACAGGAAAAAAGGGGGGGCAGATCTCCGTACTGTAGTTGCGTAGCTAGGCAACTGAATGGTAAATGGCAGATTGGTAGGGGACGAACCCTGGTAAAATGGCCAGCCACAAATGCTTGCTTTTTTCGGAGGGATGGAAAAGAAGAAGAACAAGAAGCAGCAAAGAACACGACGGCTGGTCAGTAGGGTTTGCAGGCTTTCGGGCTCAGACTTCCGTTGTGAAGTTGTTGATGTCGGGTTGTTTGAGCCGACCACATGTGAGGCATATCTGAGCTATTGCCTTGTGGTCTTTGGGCCCTTGGAACGGTGTTGGTGAGAGTGAAGTTCATCTAGTTCGTCAACGTCAGCAAACCCCTTGTCTTCTCGTATATCAATGTCAGGGGTTCTTGCGTAGTTTGCGCAGGTATCTGGCGCTATGAAGCCGACCTTGTTGGTGAGTGACTGGTATTAGCAGCTATCGCTAGTTTAAGATACCCTGCAAATCCCCTATAGTTGATACTATTTATTTCTCTTGCGGGCTGTCAGTTGGTTATTTCTGTTCCAGGTTCATGTGGATGAGATGGAACACAGTTTTTGCCGCCTTTCTTTCACTCCCCTGGGTTGATCCACCAAGGACGGATATCAACGGGCGGCCTTGAGTGTCTGATCGGGTTACATGGCCGACTTGCCCAAAAGTTACCCCCACAGCTTTGAAAAGGGCCAGATGGGTCTGGTGTTCACTAACAGGACGATATGATCACCAAGGATACACGAATTGGTGACGACTTTGTGGGCTGCGTAGCCGTGACGAAGAGGGACCTTCCAGACCGAGCATGGAACCGAAAACGAGACCAGGTATGTATGTATGCCGTAGAGGTGCTGCGGGAGTGAGGCACATGTTCTCGCCGGCTTCGATCTCTGCCACGAGCATCGTGTTGTGTGGTGTTCGGTGGAGTGATGTCTACGGGTCCCAGCTTCTGTGTGCCAGCAGGGGTGACGGCAGTCATTGCCCCCCTGCCTGCTTGTTGAGCCTGTCGTCCGCCTGTCCGTCCTCAGCCTGTGGATGTTGTACACGCACAAGGCAAGGCAACGCAATGTGTGTCTGTGTTGTGTGTCCGGGCTCTCCGCCTTCCACAGATCCCAGGAGATTGGGATGCTAGTGAGGACCGTCCAATGCCGAGCCCGTTTTTCTTTATTAGCCCCTTGGATATCCATGCCCGCTGCAAGGTTATTATACTGCCGTCGCATCGTGACCCGCACACCGTTCGAGGCAGCGGCTAAGACAGGAGGACAGGTCTCGGGGAGGACAGGGCATCTGCGTATTCCGTCCATTTGTACAGCGTACCACGGCAATATTATGGGTAGCCCCGGAGGTGATGGCAACAGACGCGCGGGGCATGGGAGACTATTGTACAACCCAGACGCGAGACGTCCCACCTCATCCCGCTGCTATGAACGCATAGTATCTACACTAGTAGTTATGCTGACACTGTTGGTGACAGCGGGAACACCTCCGCCGCCGGGAGGGGGATCTGATGATCTGAGAGGCAGATGGGTGCCGGGCCGGGAGGTGAGTTTACTGGCGTAGAGAGCAGGTCTTGCCGAGATAGGTACCTCTGTAAAGAATGGTTATCACGCGATCCTGAAACCTCGCTGCAATAAAGATGTCGTGGGGGAGAAAAGATGGAATGGAGAAAGAGCCGGATACCTCCAGCATTCCAGGGCCTTGCAGAGGCAGGCGTCCTGGATGTCACTTTTGGTGTAACGGCAAGTGCTGGCCTCTTTGTGCGCGTGTCTGAGGAAGGAGGGAAGCTGACGTTGACCTCGATGGAATGAATGATGGAAGGAACTTTTGGCCTTGCAGCTCGGGAAATGAACACCTGCAGCAAACAACCGGCAATGTACCTCCACAGATATCGATGTTACTTATTCCATGCATGAGATGGTGTGTTCTTAACAAATGCAGCTCCCGGTACCTTTCACCTGCCCGCTAAGAGTGCGCTGAGTGAGGAAGGTGACTCGGTGAGGGCTTCACGACGTTCCTTCCCTTTGGAGGGATCTGTGCCAGGTGGTTGAACGGAATGGAACTGGAAGGGTCGGACTCGGGCACTTTTGTGCAGTGGAGCTGTTAACAGCGCGCTAACAAACCCCGTCCCATGCTACTGCTAATCGAGCTAGTGTGCCTTGCGTCGGCGGTATGCACTAGCAAGGGAGCTGTTAGCGCGTTTAGTGCGAGCCCCGCCAAAGCTTCCACTTCCCCTCTTCTTCGAGGGAACAGCCGGGGACTCTTTTCTTTTCTCCCGGCAACCTTTTCGAAAAACAACTTTTCATGGATGGATTCCAACCGAGCCAACCTCTCGTTGCAATGACCCAGCAGCAGGCTTCCATAAAATGAGCACCTCCAGACGGCAGGCTGCCACACTGGCCGTCCTCAGCACTGTGCTTGCTGCACCATTATCGGCATCACCAGCGTCATGATCATCGTATTTCGGGACAAGATGGCGGCGAGCCGATCAGCCATCATCGGCTGGACCACACTGGACCAGCAACAAAGAGAGTCGTCGGATGTCGACTGTGCTTGCGGCATGATCTTGTCTCATCTCGCTAGTGACAGCACGGCATCAGAGACATGCCGACCAGAAAAAAATGGAAGAAAAGACGCCACCGGCTATTCCAGTCAGAGACAAGACATACAGCATAGGTACAGCAATGCTCTAGTCTAACGGGAGGAGCTTTGGGCTTGGCGGAATCCATCATCGTATGTACGAAGCTATCCGCCTGGACGGGGCATCCATTGACCCCATTGGCACTATATCGCCGATCGGATTAGTGTCAGCTCGTCAAGGAAACCAAATCCCGTTTCGGCTCCGCTCTGCTTTGCGTGTGGACAGTCGCGAGCCGGGTATTACGCAGCTTCCAGCAGTAGAATGCGGCGGCACGGATCAAGAAAAGGGTGGAAACGGTTCATCAGAGAAACCACAGGCTGCCAATCGATGTTGCTGCCGGCCTACAAGTAAAGTTGCAGCATGGCCGCTGTGGTGGGTGGGACTACTTTGCAAGTACCGGACGGTAATGCTTGGGGATACTTGGCCGTAACCACCAACGGTGCCCTTCTTGATCGGTAGAAACGGCTTCACCCCTACGCTAGAGGTATCCCCCTCGTGTTCCTCACATGTTCCTCCATGGGTCTCTCTCCAGGTTCCTCGCAAAGGTATGCCCCCATCTCCCGATGCCCCAGACATCATCCATCAATACCATGTCCCTTCCTCCCTTGCGCCTTGCCTATCCTATCCGTCCTTTGATTCACTGCTCGCCGAGCCACGCTGCCGCTGCGTGGCGTGTTTGAGGCAGTAGGACGGTAATCTTTATGCTTCTTCAGGTTCCCGTGGCAAGGCATAACGAACACCATCTAACCCGTCTCGAAACAGTGCGGAACCGCGATGCCGAGATCCAGTGCTCTTCCTGCGCGGACGGTTACCTCGACTGCGTAACCAACACCATCATCAAAGCACACAATGGCTGCAAGTGCCGTCCTGTTGGAACTTGGAGCTGTGTGTGGGAGCCACTCCACCAACTGCAGGGTGGCAGGCTGATGCGACGGACGAGGACCGGGGCAGACAGGCGGCCATTACCGTGATCACTCGCTATTTGGCTCCAGCAGCTGCAGGCGCTTTTTGTTTTCCTACCCTACCGTCTTCTGGTCCAGGGTATCATCCCCGGCGAGCACAGAGGGTGGATGGTAGAGGTACCTACGAGCCTGGTAGTGTACCGCACACACTGCTACGCTTACGGTACGCACGCAGGGCAGACAGGCCAAGGCAGGTATCGATACAGAACTCATCAGGGTCGTTGCAAGGCCCGTTGCTCCCGCTCACCCACACGACCCGGACGTTCCTCACCCACGCGGGCCACCTTCTACTCGAGACAAGATAGATCATCTTGAACAGATGAATCGGTCATCCCGCGATTAGTGTCACGGTACGGTATTTGCCAGTGGTTCCATCCAGCTCTCGCCCAGCCCAGCCCCGGCTTCAATTGGGATTCCAGTTCCAATTCCCCGTCACCTCACAAGCAAAAAAAAAAAAAAAGTCTTCTCACGGCTTTCCATTGTCCTTGGCGGCTGGGCATTGGACTTGCATCTTACACAGTAGCGTGCCCCTGATCCTGGCTGCGTCCCCTGTTTGGATTGGCAGGCCCGGTCCCAATCCCCGTCCCTTGTCGTCCCGGATCCCCCAAGCCAAAGCCTCCCACCATCCGTTAACGAACCTCAACCACTAAACCGCCCCTTATCTTCCCGAACCCTCTTTTGCCTCGTGGTAGCCCGTCATGGCATCACATCTCCCTCCGCCGTGCGCGGACTCCTCGTACCCACTGCTGAGAACTCCAGTCCGTGCAACTCCCGTCGTCTGCCCCGACGCCCCTTACATGCTTGCCCCACGCCCCTCCTCTCTACAGACTACGGAATAATCCCATGCGGCTAGCAGTTTATGAGGAATAGGCAGATGGATTGCAAAGGCAGGGTCGCCAAAGTCGATGCATGCCGGGAACTTGCTGGTTTCTCTTCCTTGTTCCCTTGGTTTGACAAAGTCCCAAGCCTTCGTTTCTGGTCATATCAGACCATTTCACGGACTCACTCATTTACCCTTGCCAGCTCCTTCTCGAGCTACTCAAGACTAGAATATTGACTCCCGAATACCAACTGTACACTGACTAGTTTACGTATCCTCTATATGCTTCCTATCTTCCGCATATTTTCTGCACGCAAAGAGGGACAAGACGCCACGCCGCTGCTGTGCCGGAACCCATCGGGCACGAGCTTCAAGTAGTCGTTCTCCGTCGAATAAGCTTCCACGTTGGGATACAGGACGAGAGAGACAACGAAAGCCGGCACAATCCAGAGGCACGTGTGGACGTTTAAACACAGTAGAACTCGCCAACCAACCCCCGGGCCAGATAGGTCTTGCAGCGAGGCAGCAGACCACTCACTGCGGCCCCCGTCGGTGCCCCTTCCCGCTACTCGGTTTCCTGGACACTGGTTCCACTACCCCAGCATACCCAGGCCCCCCTTCGTGGGCCCTACAAAGCACTAGCAGTTTTAGCCCTGTCCTGTGGTCCTCTTCCTAGCCTGCCTTGTCTGTGGATCCCACGGCGGCTTGCTTCACCAGATTGGGGCCGACCAGGGCGTCTAGGCTCTTGCCGGGAGATGCACGGGACCCCCATACAAGATCCGAACCTTTTCCACTTACAGCCTTCTCAGCCACAAGCGCTCTGCCCGGCTTCTCATTCGGCTTCCCACTTCAATCTCCATCCTTCCTTCTCTCCTTCATTCCAAACATCAACTTCAGCAACACCTCCCCCGAGGATCTTGTAACCGTTGGCGTCTCGATCCAATCCTTCGCTAGTTCCGATCATCATCATCGTCACTACCTACATCGTCACCCACGATCCCACGCGCTCACCTTTATGCTCATCCAGAGTTAAGCGCTCGACTAAGTGGCTCTCTCCATGTGCTGATATACAAGGGCTTTGTGAGTGAACTGTGCCGCCTATGCACCTTTACTCGGCCAACATCTAGCTGCCAGCCGCCTTCTTCGACTCTTTGTGTGCTTCGGCAGACCGTTGGGCTTGCTACACATTAGAAATCAGGACTCGCTGGTTCCCCCGGCTGCCTGTAACCGCCTGCTTCTTGAGGTGTGATATGACAACAAGGACACCGACCTATCAAGGCTGAACCAACATTATTCTCAATGGGGATTGCCTCTTGCCTCGACACTCGTTACCGGCTATCCATTCCCACCACTCCCCCCGAGCTGCCGAATTCAGATCTATCCTCCTTCAACTTCAGGAAACTCCAAGAGCGGTCCCGGAACTCCGTCGTTCCAATCTCCCCGCCCATGTCCCATTATGACCCCGTATCCAGGACAGGCGATATGCCCTCCACAAACAGTCCCGACGAGGCACAAGCCCGGAGAGACGTCGGCACCAACCAGAACGCTGGGCGGCAGCAGTTGCCTTCATTGAGTAGCCTATTTGGCCCGTCTACAACGCAACTTCGCCCATTGCATTCGCTGACTTTCTCGGACCGTCCAGGATTGTACACAACATCGCCGTCGCCGCTTGATCATCCCCGAGGCCCAGCTGGCAGTTGGGATAGACCTTACTCGGCATCTTCGTCATCTTATTTCCCCCCTCCATCATTGACTTCGCAGCCTCGCAGTACACCGGATCCCAGACTTGATGAACGGCCTCACTTTCCGCCACCGTTACGGGTACTCCCAGGCCCTCCATCACCCATGGTCAGGGAGTCGGAGCCTCAAAGGCCTCATTCTCAGTCCGGTTTCAGCACTGGGAACAAATGGTCGCTGCGTCACGAAATTGGCCAAGAATACGCGCTGGGAAACCGGGAGTACGCATCGTACAGATCATCACCCACTGAGCGACCCCATAGTCAGCTTTCGAACGGCATCCCGAGCCGTGAGGAAGGCTTGGGCTTACGTAGCGAGCAACCGGCTACGCAACCACCAACACCAGTTGGCACCGGTGCCTCCGAGGTCATCGTGGGCAAGGATGGATTGGGCCCCAAGATTTGGACAGGAACACATTTTTTGCCGAGATTTGTCAGGGAGGAAAAGGTCGATGGCGAAACGTATTTCATATATGACGATGGAACCCGTTGCAAAGATGTCATTGATGGTGAGAAAGTCAATGCCCATTGGGGAGTGACAAAAGCTGGGAAGCCGAGAAAGAGGCTGGCAATCGCTTGCATCACTTGCCGGGAGAAGAAGATCAAGTGTGATCCAGATTACCCTCGATGCGCGCAATGCGAGAAGTTTGGGCGTACTTGCAGGTTCAAGAATGCGTAAGTGTTATCAGCCCCCTTCGCCCAGTAACCGCTCGCGTTCTGTGCAATAGCAGATCACCGTCTAATATCAAACCTGTGTAATATAGCCCGCGAGGTGGACACAATACTTCACCTTCGACTCCGCCCGCCGAAGTCGACGATGCGCGCCGCTTGCCCAGCTTAATTCGACCACCACCGCACGAGTATGTAAGGACGAGCGCGCACTCGAGTGAACCTGTTTCACCACGCACCACTCTTCGCCCAGCAAGCCCCGAGATGGCCTCATCCGTGCCGTCGAAACGGCTTCGGGTAGGCTACGACCACTACGCTCCCGCAGGGGGACACCGACCGCCTATGGCACCGGCGGCTGACCACATGATCCGGTCCAACTTGTCCTGGCACCGTCAGCCTGAACTTCCCCGCGTCCACGAGGACGCAGTGTGCCGTGCATGGCAAATAGACCCGTATGTCTCCGATCCTGAGTCCGTGATCAGCATCATAACCTCCTTTTTCGTCTCCACCGATGCCACGACCTTCCGATTCCTCCCYGAGAAGGCATTCAAAACCTGGGTACAGAACAACGCTCACCATAGAAACAAGTCCCCAGAAGATCTGATGCTCGTCTATAGCATCCTTGCTCTCGGTTCCCTCCTGTCGACCGCTGGGTCCAGCGGGCTCGACCCTAGGAAGGAGAAAACCAACCACTACGCTCAGGTAGCTCGTTACGCTACAGAGCACGCAACGATGTCACTACAGCTTGTCCAGGCGAGAATCCTCCTTTCCCTCTACTATATGGCTATTTCGAGGCCTATCGATGCCAACGAAATGTCCAGTAGCGCTGTTTCGGCAGCGGCCTATTTGCAGTTGAATCTGGAGTGGGATCAGTCTCCCGACGTAGGACTCAAATCATTCCCGTATGGATTGACCAGGGCTGGCTTTGCTGAGTGCAGGAGAAGGACGTTTTGGTCATGTTTCTTACTAGAGAGACTAAATGGCCTCTTTCCAACCCGGATGGCCGTCACCAACCCAGCCGACATCTTCCTCCGGCTTCCAATGGATATCGGCTCATTCGAAGAACAAGAGGACGTCTCTGTGCCGGTCTCGGCGTTTGAGAACCTCAACTCTTCTGGTATTCCTGAGCCAGACCAGAAGCACCGGGAGGCGCAGACAGTCGACAAGGGGACGAAAGTAGGGATGATGGGCTGTCTGATTCAGGTGGTAGCCCTTTGGGGAGAGGTCATGGCCTTGATATACCGGGTTGCGCACTCCGGTAATCGCCTATCAGAAGATGAGGTGGATGTTATGGCCAAGTTTCATCAACGCGTACTATCCCGGCTCGAAAGCTGGAGAACTTCACTCTCTCCTAGCTTTCTTTTCTCTGCCGCCGCTCTCGACAATGTGCAAAGGGAAAATAAGGGATCTCTTATCCTTATGCATCTTATTTACCACCTCACCATGGTTAAAGCGCATCGACATATTCACCCACGTTTCTCGACTTCGTCACTGCAGAGACCCGAACATGCACGCATAGCCCGCACCAATGCCCATCAGATGCTGGGCCTGGTGTGTACAGTAGCAAACCATATCAGAGCTACTGGCAGCGCTAGCCCTGACGGTACCAGTATGCCACCACCCTTTACCAGCTTCGCCGTCCTTGAGGCCTTGGATGTGCTTTCGGCGGAGGGGCATATACAAGATCTTCCAGGATTGATTGACGGTCTTGCCATTGCACGAAGTGTCTTGGAGATCCTGGGTATGGTATGGGAAGATGCAAGGGCGCACAAGACGATACTGGATCATCGGCTGGACAGGTTGGTAGCCCTCAGGGAGAGAACTGAGGGCCTGGACGATGCTCTTGCCGTACCCCTTGTCGGGAGAGGAAGGGGAAATATGTCAGAGTATGAGTTCGAAGTTGGTGGAATTCGGGTTTACGTTGCAAATTCAGATGACGGCCTCGACCAGACCTATCCGAATGAGAAGGATCACACAGTTGGTGAAGCAAATGACGAGAAACAGGCTGCGCCTCCAGGTCCGGAAGGTGTACTCAGCTGGCAAATGGGTGAAACGCTTGAGACGAGGTTTCCCAGAGAGATGGACTGCATCTGTGCAGGACTACCAACGACCCATGCGCCGAGAACTATGACAACTTGAACAAGGGAGGCGCCGGCTTGAAGGGTTCTTTTCATGACAACGCGTTCTTTTACGAACATAGATGTGCAGAGTATTTTGACTCTGCGACGAGACTATGCGTTCTACTTTTTCTTATCATGAAGATATGTGTACAATGAAGAGGGGCTATGCAGTACGGCTAATGTGTACGGGTGGCTGCGTGAGCGGAAAGAAGCAGTGCATGCTTTCAGTCGATTTTCTTTTCACCTGTGCGATTCTTGTTGTTTTCTTATCGATTTGACCTCAATCTTCTCGGGGTCACCATTCTTTGGATATCTCTATCTTGGCTTTTCCCTCTGTCGACTTCTCACAACATCTACACTCGTTGGTCACCAATCATGTTGTTGAAAACACCTGTGTCTGGGTAGATCTGGCGGCTAGATGCATCTTCGGTTTCTTTTCTCCTGTTCACCATGATAAACATGTTTTCATACTATCACATACACGCGCAAGATGCGTGTCGGCGTTTTTGTCCTTAGGGTGGCTTGGAAAACTACTCTGCATTTGAGTTTGGGGCAGAAGATGATGCGACTTCCTCGCTTCGGTGAGGGTACCAGGAACTGGAGGCTTGGGTGGTAGAGCCAATGGGATGGGAAAGGCTGAGAATCCTGTATTGTACTACGCAGTACTTGAGTCTCGCAACTGCGTGCCTATGGTTCGGTCTTGCTGGCTGTATCAAGAGTCGCACAGCCGATCAATAATGAATGACCCGTCTGCCTCATCGCTTCAACGTTTCAATTTGCTTGTCTCTTCTCCAACAAACAACCTTGTACTCGCTTGGGTGCTGCCTCCTATCGAGCCGACTATCCGTGTGAGGGCCCTTTGTACCAAGGGGAAGTAGAGACAAAGTTGTATACAAACCGAACCGAATTCATGGCCCATCATTACTTATCCAGGTTCTTCCCAATGAGGCTGCTACTGCGCACTGCGTGTCTTCGGTAAGGAAGGTCGTCAGCCCTCTTGGCTTCCATGCTTTCGCTTGGCTGCTTCTAGAATATCATGCAATATCCTTCCATGCCATGTAACCTCCAAGTCATCACACATGCACATGCAATGCAGTTCACACATTTCGCATGTAACACTTTAGCTGTTTCCAGAAAACTTCGACGCGTGACATTGATACCGAAGGGTTACGTCTGTGGAGGGATTCGGTAGGATTAAACGAGATTAGATTACCGTGGTAGTTTATCTGCCGTTGGAGGTTTTACGGCAGCTTTCTGTACATGTAGGTAGACGGCCAATGGACTGCAGACTGCACATTTGACAAGCTGCCCTGACGGGATTTACGATGCTTCGGATGTCAACGTCCTGCAAGTACTCTGGTTTTATTGATCTGTACACCTTAGATGTAGGCACGAAACGTAACCGCTGGAAGTACCTCTACCACTAGGTACTATACAGCTGTACCGCATTGTCTCACCTTCGGTACCGTGGTACGATATGTATGTGCGATATGCAGAACGGACGGGATCGTGGAAAAGAAGGAATGAAGGAATGAAGGAATGAAGGAATGAAAAAAGACAGAACGTTACTTCCATCCACCGTGACTTCTACGATAAGTACTGTAAGTACCGCTCTTACTCTCATACTCACTCGCACTTTCCGGCTTCCAGCTTCCAAACACTCGCAAACGAATGTAACCGTACCTCGACATCGTTCTTTCCCGTTTCCAATTTTTGCGCGGCTCCCTCTCCCCATCTGGGGTTCTTCCCTCTTTCCCTCCTCACTCTCCCCCACTTCCTTACTATCCCTGCCCCGGTCGTTCCCTCTCCCGTCATCAGGTTTTCGAAAAGTTCTCGAAGAAATAGGGTAGCATTTCGAACACGCCTCACGCATTAAGTACCGTGTATTGTATTGTTCGGTCGTACAGTTCATCTGTTACTGGCCGTCGAAGGGAACGATAGTTGTGAAGAGAAGACAGTCATTGGAACGCTTGGAAGGTTGCTGGAAATAGTACATATGATAACATCTGAGCTCCATGTCTATCTTGTACATGTACCGTGGCTTTCGGCAGCTGCTTACTTAATTATTGATGGGTTGGTCGAGCTGCCTCGCACTGCCCGCGCAGAGAGTGATAGGGAAAGCGCAACGTTGATGCAGCAGTTGGGTGGTTAATCTATTCAGCCTTGTTGCTCATGGACATGATGACTTCCTGTCTCCAAACCGCAAGGCTTCGTTCTTGTCAGGCGCTCACTCACTCACTCACTCACTCACTCAGCAACCCCACGGCACAAATTCAATGTTAAACACGGTACTGAAGTAAGAGGCACAAATGCAGACCAAACAAGCCACTATCACTATCACTTCCACTTCCACCTTACGATCGGCTCACGGCTCACGCCGACCTGCTTGCTTCTGATGTCGACCAGATGCCGACCCGGGATACCCCCACCTTTCCGAACTTTCGTTGCTTCTTTCCTTCTTTCTCTTCCATTTCCCTTCCATTTTCTTTCCATCCCCTTCCCCTCCCCTCACCTCGCCCTCCCTGCCGCATGGCTGTCACCCACCCACCGCTCAATCTCATCACCTGCAGCATGCAAGCAACTGAACTGTTCCTTTTTCCCTTCTATCATCCTTCCATGCATCCCACCCCTTCCACGCATGACGCAGTAACACCAATAATCTGACATGCGTCTGCTACGCCGCCGCACCGCAGCGGCTGACCTTTCTTAGAGTCCTTCTAGAAGGCAGCACGGAAGGTTTTCAGGTTTCGTTGTTTTGGGGTGGTTGGCGCACACCTAAACGGAACGAGTGAATGGAAGGTCGAATAGAAGGTTGAATGGAAGCCTGTAAAGAATCCTTCGGTGCATTGCATTGCATGGAACGCATGGAACTTCGCTGCTGGAGCGTGGCACAAGTGCACAAGTATAAGTAAATGGTGCGGTGTCGAGGGGATGCAGGACCCGACGGACGGCATGTTGCTGATAGGTGAATACCTCTATGCTTGGGCATGTGTAGACGGAGAAGAGGCGAGTTGAAGCGAACGGGAGTTCTCGCCGTTGCTGTGGAAGAGTCGGGCAGCTTGGACGGAATGCTGTTGAGATATTCGACGGAATGGTCGAGTGAGATGGAAGTCATCGTGGAAGGAAAGCTAGGGCATTCGAAGTGTATGAGAAAAAGATCGAACACTTCTGGGTGTGTTTTGGTGTAAGCGTGTTCGGACTATTTTTCGCACCACTTGCGGATATGATCTGGGATTTGTGGCTCAGCCGAAGCGAGAGATAGGAAGCCGAGGGAACCTACAAGGCTGCTGGGAAGTCTGATGGTCGCTACCATGTTGGCCTCGCGCGAGCCTCCTGTCACGGGGGTATAATCAGTGATGCTGACTGATGGTGCTGTGATGGTGTCAACCAACCTCGCCCGATGCTCCAGTCTATGTTTCGCACAGCAGGATTTATATCCACCCCTTTGCTCCATCACGCTGCTGCTTTCCTTTTCGTGTGGATTGGAGCGGGCTTCTGGCGGTTTTTGCTTGGGTTAATCGCCTATGGTGGCAGGGTTGATGTCTTTCGGAGGAAAGTGACAAGGTTTGAATGAGGATGCGGTTCAACCTTGGGAATCTTATGAGTGAAGCTGCCACGGATGTCAACGTAGATAAAGGCCAATACTGGGGACCTGGACTTAAGGAATATACGCAGTAACTCTCTCTATATAGCATTAACAACCTCCATAGAATCACTGATGACATTTCCCCTCCAAGAGCAACTCACTAGTGACTGCTCTCCTAATCAGAAAACATGTCTCGCCTCTTTGATCCCTCCCTCAAGCATCTCCGCCAACAAATCCCACTTTGCCGCCGCATCCTCCCTACTCCCCCTCGCCACACCTCTCAGTCCGCTCGCGACAAACCTAAGGTGTCGCTCAAAATCACTGTGCATCTCCTTCATAACCGCAGCGGTCGAATTACCACGCGCGCGGGCGTCCTCCATGATACTCCTCTTCCACTTCTCGTTTCTAGCAGCAGCATCATTCTCACCCTCGTCATCATCATCATCATCACCATCCTCCTCCCCGTCAAGTCCTACCCTTAGACCTGTCTTGCTATACAACGAAGCCGTCCTTCCCGCTCTAGTCTTGCGCTTTTGCTTTTGTAGCTTTTGCTGCGAAGCCGAGAAAGTCGACAGCCTCGAAATCTCCTGCTGCTCCTCCTCCAGCCTGGCCATCTCCGCCTGGTGGCTATCTTCGAGCTTGATGGCCAGGTCATACACGTCCAGGATGCAGTCGCGAATGGGACGGAGCCGTTTGCCTTGGCAGGATTCGCTCAGGATCCGGTCGAGGAACTTGGAGTGCACTTCGCCGACGTCGTCGACGTCTAGCGCGTGTTGCAAGGCTTCGTCCATTTTGTTGATGTTGGGCGCGAAGACGAGGGTGGTGAGGTAGCTCATTATGGTGTTGCAGAACCAGAGGAGCTTGGTTCGGAGGAGGTAGTAAGTGGATTGGTGACGGGCTGTTGTGGTGGTGGTTCCCAGGAGCGGATGCTTGAGGAGGTATATGGCTCTGCGAGTTTGCAGCAGGAAGACGAACATTGTTTGATACCCCTTGACCTCGGCCGGGCTGATGATCATCTGGATAGGCCATGGTAGGTGATAGATGAGGCGGATAGCCGGGAGCGTGTTGCGGACGGAGGCTCGGGAAGCGGCTGGGCTGTCGGCGATGTACCGTTGGTCGATATCGGCAGACAAGCGATACCCGGCCACGCACTGGGAAAATGCCTCCTGAGCAATCTCGGTCAGTGTAAACCTGTCGTTCCAACTCGTGCTGAAGTTATCCAGCTGTCTGAAGATGGTTGAGGCAAAGGCATCTGAGGTGGCGCCGTCGGACATCAAGTAGAGACGTCGGAGAGCGTCGAATGCCCGGGACAGCCCGTATGAGTCGAACAGGATATCAAGCAGCGTGATCGATGCTGAGTGATATTTGCTTTGAATCCACTTGTTGAAGGCATTGCCAAAGAGCTCTGAGAAAGGGGCAAAGCTAGTGCCATCAGAACAGACCGCAGTAAAATCCATGGGTGGCTCCTCTGCCTTCACCCGATTTGCTACAGGGGAATATCGCTTGAGATGTTTCAAGACCACAATGCTTTTCCCAGCCCGAACAATTCGATCAACAGCTGGACTCAGGAACCGCGGGGCATTCAAGACCCCTTCTGAGCTGACGAGTTGGTGAAACTGCTGCTCCCATATTTGGTGCAACTGGGGCCTCGCAGATGACTTGCCGATGAAAAAGGTTCGGTCTCCGGCGAGGAGTTCGCCTTCTTCCATCCAGAAGCGGATTGGTTTCAGGTAGACCTGGAAGCAATCAAGGAAGATGGTCCCGAGAAGCTTGTATGCGTCAAGGCTACCTTCCATTTGCGCCATCCCGACTGCATCATAAAGCAATTCGAGGTAACGAAATGCCTTCGTGTTACGCTCCCGATGAACTTGCTGTACAATACCGGAGAGGACGTTTAAGGGAGCTAAGGAAGGACCTAACTCCGTCAAAATGGCCACTAGGCTGACAATGACATCCTTATGAATGACAACAAACCGCCCTTGCATAGCAGTCAACTCCTGGTCAAATGACTGAAGAGCCTTTTGGAGCGAGTCCTGGAACACTTGGAGAAGAGGCTCCTCCTTCTCCTTTTTGCCGGCGTAGATGCGCAGCGGGGCGAGCTTTCGGCCACATCCGGAGAAAGTGTTCACCAGGGCATCGTAGGTCTGCCAAGAGACTCCCTCCAGTACGTAGTCAGGGACAGGTTTACATGCTGAATCAAAAAGAGAGGTTGGTAGGCCGCGCAGCATGAATACAACTTCGCGGAGAAGTTGAAGACTTGTCACGGGCGTCTTCTGCTGTCGTCCCTGCGAGTCCAGATCGTGTGTAGCATTTCTCCAGTCCTGGCTGTCTAGGATCCGTCTCAGCAACTCTTCACCGCCTGGTTTGATGGCCAAGTCCTGTGCCGTGGGTGGAGCATCGTCTGGAACTGAAGAAGCTGTGCTTGGAGATGCAATGGAAACATCAGAAGGCGCCTCCTCGCGCTCATAATAGTCTTCTTCGTCTGAACTGGGAGCATGGTCAAGAATCTTCCACAGAGCGCGCTCTTGATGCCAGCCATCTTCCTTGGCAATCTGTCGCCAAGTCAGTTTGGGCACGTCCTCCTTCTCTGGCTCTTTCAGGCGCTCAAGATCGCTCAGTCTGGACTTTTGCGCAGGCTTGTCGGACAGCTCTAGGAGAAATTGCAACACTTCAGGGGTGAAGTCGTTGACGTGCGGCTTGAGTGCCTCTAGTCGTTGCTCAAGGGCGTCTCCAAGGGGTTCTCTGTTGATGATACGGAAGCGTTCCACAAGCCCTGTCAGGCGGTTCTGCACCTCGAACTGGTTCGTCCTAAGAAAGTTCTGGTTGAGCAGACTTTGTACTGTTGATTCCCTCAGAGACTTGAGTTTTCGTTTTTGTGTCTGATGACAATGTTAGTAAACGCAGGCAGTGGCCGAGAAAGGGGAACGACAACAACAGACCTTTGGGACGGCGGCAACGGCATCAATAAGCTCGTCGGTCAGCGCCGCAAGCTCTGAAAGGTATGACATGCTGCCGCCTTGCAGTGACTGAGCATCCTGAGAATGGAACGAGTAAACAAGAGAAGTGAATGTCTACTGGTGTTTCGTCGCAAGTGTTAGACGCGACTTGACCCACTAGCATCGCTTGTTTTCCAGGTTGCCGAGCTGCTCTTGCTGGGAAATTAGCAGTCTATGAAGTTGGAAGCGAGTGGAAATACACTGGTTCCTATTGTGAAGGCAGTCCAGTCAAATGTCAGTTCACTCAATGAAAACATTCGACGTCTCTGAGCAGGACCATCTTTTTATGAAGCAGAGGGAAAAGCTTTGAAGGGAAGAAATCGAATTGCAGTGAAGTTTGTTGTTGAGGTTCTCACCCACAGGGGCAAGGTCTCACACACCTGATGCACTGCAGCGTCTGTTTTCCAGCGGGCAGCAGCGGACGATACCTTAGCATGTAGGCGCACGGGCCAACCACATCCCTTCCTTATCACCTTATCGCCCGGTCATCACGACGATAAGCCCAGGCAGGCAAGACCACTTCCATAGCAACAAGCCACACCCAACTCGACCATGTCGCCAATCGGGTGGCATCAAGTCAAAGAGACCGCGGCCAAGAAAGCTTCAATGAACCCCTATTCCAACCAAACAATTGCTTGCCAGCTTTTAAAGTGGTGCCAAGGCAAACAAGCACCCGTCCAATGCGACAGCGCTACCGCCTCATCAGCCTCAGACACGCGAATCCCGGTCGTCTGGACGCACCGATAGGGAACTGATAGTGGCGGCAGTGGGGAGCCAGCGTGGGACCTCGCTGCCCGCTGTAACTTTTAGTGATCCCCTTTTCCGCCTTTCCTGCGCTGCAGCTGTCGGGTCGGGTTTGATCTGTGCCAATCTGCGCCTGACAAGCAACACCATCGGCGCTGTCATCTCCATCTTTTCCGAGCTTCCAGAATTCTGCCTGTTGTCTTGACCCTTTTCAGGTCATCACCACCTGCACCACCCCCGAGCCTGGCCATCGCAGTACAAGAGTCGGCACGTCGCCGAGCCCCGCGCTGCGATCCCACCATCACCTATATCACCGTTTGATAGATGAAGTAGTCAACCCCGTGGCCGTGACACCTCGAACCCATCCGGTTGGACTTGGACAACTCCAGTCTCCTAACCTCCTATCACAATGGCGATTGCTCGCCCAGTACGAGCCCTGGCCCTGGCGGCTGCGCTCGTCTGGTGTTTCTTCATCTGGCAGCTTCTGTCGCCATCGGGAACAGCCATGACCAAGGACAAGTACTTGTCCTTTGAGCGGGATCCCAATCTTGACCGTAAGTGGATATGGCGCTTTCGTTTTGTCCGCAGCCGCATTGCTATTGGATACTAACCTGCTCTTGCGCATCGCACAGCTACGGGAGAACCCGAAGGGAAACTAGTTCGCGCTTCCGAAGACTATGCGCCGGGTGCAACGAACTCGGCCAGAATCAATGCCACCCTGCTGGCGCTGGTACGAAACGAGGAGCTGGAAGGCATGCTGCAGGCGATGCGCGACCTCGAGCGGACATGGAACCACAAGTTCAACTACCCCTGGACCTTTTTCAACGACGTGCCCTTTTCCGAAGAGTTTAAGAAGAGAACGCGCGCGGTAACGAAGGCCGAGGTCAGATACGGTACGTAAGGCGGTGTAGCCACCCACACGGTATGATACATGGAGCAGACGGGCTGATATCATTCCGATGGTTACAGAACTTATCCCCAAGGAGCACTGGGAAATGCCATCGTGGATTAACCAGGACCTGTACGACGAGTCGGTCAAGATCCTCGAGGAAAAGAAGATTCAGTATGCCGACAAGATCTCGTATCACCAAATGTGCCGGTGGAACAGCGGCATGTTCTACAAGCACCCGGCCCTGGCCAACACACAGTACTACTGGCGCGTCGAGCCCAACGTTCACTTCTTCTGCGATGTCGACTATGACGTTTTCCGCTACATGCACGACAACAACAAGACGTACGGCTTCACCATCAACCTGTACGACGCCCCGGCCTCCATCACTACTCTGTGGCCCGAAACCGAAAAGTTCCTGGCCGAGCACCCCGAGTACGTGCACGAGAACAGCGCCATGAACTGGTTGACGGACAAGACCCGCCGTCCCGACCATACCAAGGATGCCAATGGTTATTCGACATGCCACTTCTGGAGTAACTTTGAGATTGGTGATATGAACTTCTGGCGCAGCAAGGCATACGAGGATTATTTCAACCACTTGGACCGTGCCGGCGGCTTCTTCTACGAGCGTTGGGGTGACGCGCCCGTTCACAGTATTGCCCTAGGTCTCTTTGAGGACTCCAGCAAGATTCATTGGTGAGTGTGCTTGAAAACCTGGCATGAAAGATTTGTACTGACCATTACCTTTCCTCAAGGTTCCGCGATATTGGCTATCAGCACATTCCCTTCTTCAACTGCCCCAACTCGCCCAAGTGCAAGGGCTGCGTTACCGGCCGTTTCACCGATGGCGAAGCCTGGCTCAACAGGGAAGACTGCAGACCCAACTGGTTCAAGTACGTCGGCATGGGCTAAGCTGGTGAATCGAACCCAAACGACAAACACATTGAAAAATAAAAACACGAAACAGTAATGGAGTGTTGGCTCTGGCTGGCTTCTTGATATCGAAAAGTCTCCGGGCCGCGCTGCTGTATCATACCCGGCTACCTAGCCTTGCGGCGTTGCATATGACATACTTTCGGGATACATACGCTTATGGAACTGACGAAGGAGGTTGTCTGACGCTGGCGGTATCCAGCCATCTAATGATGCTTGTACATACTAAATTAATGATGAATTCTGGATGCACGACATATGATTAAAAGGGGCGGTTACGGAGTGTGTTCTTGGATGCTCAGGGTGGTTCTATGCCACTGAAGACGTTGCGGATACACCTGTTCTGAATAACACAAGGGTTCAGACTGTTAGAGGGTTCGGGACGGCTTACTCTTGTTGAATATTTTGTTTGGAAAAGATAAAGCAATTCGCACCAGCATTGTATGATACGTGGCGTACTATGTGTCCTGAATCTTCCCGTTTACCAGGTTGGTATGGGATCTGTCATCGAGGGAGAACATAAACGGCTGTACGAGCTGTCAGATATCAATCCATTTCCTTCACTGCCTTCGTGACTATGAAAAAACTGTACTCCTCCGCATTAGTGATCACGCTTCCCCATACACTGTCACCACCCCCGACGTACCGCCCACGCAAAACTGATTGCCAAACCCACCATCCTTCCACGCAACACAACTGACCACATTCTTGCGCTCCTTTTCCTTCCCATCCCTTCCCACCACAACCTTCCCACCACCTGGTCCCCACGGCACCCCAAGCTTAGCCACAAGCTTGCCGGTCAAGAGATCCCAAGCCCACACTCTTCCCTCTCCATTCGAGTTCTCCGCTCCGTTCTCATCACCAGCAACAACCCACCTCTCCCCGCCTCCCAACACGCTCTGCACCCTAATGTCCTTGTTAACCCACCCCCCACCAGCGCCAGCATCCGCACCACCATACGTCCTCAAACACTGCCCATTGCTCCTATCCATCAACCGGATCTTACTATCCAAACTCCCCACCAGCACCGTCTTCCCATCCCTCGCCAAACACAAACTCGTCACCGCCCCCGGGAAAACATCCGTCACAAGTCTTCCCATCCGCACATCATACGTCCTCACCCGTCCATCAACACTACCCGCAATCACCTCTGCCCCAGCCCCCCCTTTCCCATCAAGGGTAGCGACAAGAGAAGTAACCCCATCCTTCGCCTCCCCCAACACTTGCACCGGCCTCGCACTACTCTGCGAGCGCACATCCCATATCCGCACCGTCGTGTCGTGCCCCCCACTAATCAAAAGCGAGTCATCGACACCGGCGAAAATAACGGAGTTGATCCGCCCCGTGGTGTGACCCTGGTTGGAGAAACGGCGGATGGTGCTGGCTGTCGAAACGTCCCAGAGGAAGACGGCGCGGTCGCCGCCTGAGGAAGCGAAGGTGGCGTTGGAAGAGGAGACGGAGAGAGAGAGGACTTCGTAGCCGTGGGCGGTGTAGGTTTGGATTAGACGGCCTTGTGGAGGTGCGGTTGATTGGTGGGGGGAGAGGGAGGAGGGTTTGGTGATGAAGGAGGTGGTTGAGGTGGTGGTGCTTGAAGAGGATGAAGAAGGGATGGGGTTGTAAAGACGGATGGATCGGTCGGCGGATCCGGTGAGGATGTAAGTCCCTGGGGAGGCGGAGTAGGTTACTGCGTGGACAGGGCCTGTGTGGGTGAAGGGGGTGTGGTTAGCTGGGGATCGGGATGAGAGTGTTAAGTTGGTGAAGGCGAAAGAGACATACCATTTGAGCCTAGAAGCTGGGAAAGGATCTTCCGGGGAAAGTTGTCTTTCCCATGAGATGTATTGTTGTCGTACCCATCCATTTTGACCGGTGTGTTTCTGGTTCAGCTCTGGGCCATTGTGTTATTGTTTATGTTTGGTTGACTTCATCTCGGCGTTGATGCCGCGGGTGGTGATGGGATTATCTCATGCTAGGCAACTACGTGATAGTGTTGTTTGTGTGATTGACGCGTTTTGGATACCTGGAATACCGACTAACTTTACCAGACGTTGTGGATGCAATGAATGAAATGATCTGAAAGTGATGTTTTTCACTTCTTTTCGGCATGAACTTGTTCAAAGCCTTCAAACAGCCAGCAACATGGACGATTCTCGTTCAAGTTGCGGTTCGTGTTAACGGGAGGATATCCACCAAGTTCACAAGCACAGACGCAGCAGTTTAAATGGAGGGTGACCTTCATAGACCCTAACCCTCCACTGTTACATAACTGTTATGCGACTGCCAAGATGTGCACACAAAGATCAGCAACAGAGAGAGCAACACAGCCACAGTTGATCGACCATATGCAACATAGCCCGCGCTGATCGAGCTCATATTTCCCTGTGAGAAAAAATGCAAACATCCACACCGAGCGTATCTGCGCGTTTGATCAGCTCTTCTATGCCTGGATGTACTCTCGACTATCTGTCGCCCGTCTCGCCAGTTAACACCAATGAAACTTTAAATCTGACAGCGGAAAGTGGGGCGCAGGCGTGGCACAAGCTCCCGCCCCTGCACCCATTTCGGGTTTGGCCTGCCTGCGCTTCCCGCAATCTCCAGCCTCACGTGGCGCGCCCACCTTGATGGATAAGTCCGGTCCGTACTGTAGGTCTTGAGGGGATCGCGATCTCGGATCTGCTGCTTATCCGACCCAGCAACAACATACGACCTTACCTTTCCGCTTCCCTTTGCCGAATTCCCGACTTTCAACGACATCCCTTTGTCGAGTTCACGAGTTTCACGACACCAAACTTCTGTCGCGCGATTTACACCCGTCTCAACACTCCTAAAACACTACGAATTCCACGACAAAGGCACGCCTCTGCACTGTCAACCAAAGCGACCAAACACTCAACTTCTCGACCTTAATCAAATCACCAGCAAGCACCTACATCACCTCACCCCCGACCACCCCTCAAAATGTCCGAACGCAAAGTCCTAACCAAATACTACCCCCCGGACTTCGACCCCTCCCTCGTCGGCCGCTCGCGGCAACCAAAGCAAACCGGACCCAAAGTCCAAACCGTCCGCCTCATGGCCCCCTTCTCCCTCCGCTGCTCCTCTTGCGGCGAATACATGTATAAAGGCCGTAAATTCAACGCGCGCAAGGAAACCCCCGCGGACGAGCGCTACCTCAACATCCAGATCTACCGTTTCTACATCCGGTGCACGCGCTGTTCCGCCGAGATCGTGTTCCGGACCGATCCCAAAAACCAGGACTATGCTATTGAAAAGGGCGCCAAGCGGAATACGGAGCCGTGGCGCCGCGGGCTGGAGGGCGAGCTGGAGGAGACGGATGAGCAAAGACTGGATCGGATAGAGAGGGAGATGGCGGATGAGAATGGGGAGATTGCGCAAGCGGAGGAGAGGAATGCGATGGCGGAACTGGAGCAAAAGACGGCTGACGCCAAAAGGGAGATGGCGGTTGCGGATGCGTTGGATGAGATTCGGAGTCGGAATGCAAGACTCGAAAAAGCGCAGAGGGAAGGAGGGGTGGATATTGAGAGTGTACTTGGTGGGAGGGGATTGTCGGAGGAGGAGGAGAGGAGGAGGAGGGAGGAGGAGGAGGATGCGGAGGCGGCGAGGAAGGCGTTTGAGTTTGCGAGGTTGCAGCAGAAGCTGGAGGAAGGGCCGGCGGAGGAGGTGTTGGGTCTTCCGGGTATACCTGGGGCAGCGGCGGCGGCGACAAATGGGGAGGGTTCGTCCGGTTCTTCTTCAAGTGCTGTCGCTGCTGGTCCTTCGTCTGCTTCGTCAACGGCAGCGACAGCGGCGGCGACAACGGCCTCGAACCCGACATCAGCCGCTGCAACCGATATGCCGCCTCCGAGTTTCAAGCGACAGGTCAAGAAAAAGAAGGATCACTCGGCCTTGCTTGGTATCAAGAAGAAGCAACCCCTGGTCTGAGGAAATAAACTGGACAGAAGTGAGGATACCCTGTTTTTTTTTTTTTTCACCGTCAGTACGTCAGAGGGTGGAGAGGCTCCATGAATCCCAGGATGAGGATTGCAGAGATTGCAGATTGTCGAATGTCACGAAGGGCGATCCGCTACGACCATTCTTCCAGCCTTCTAGTGTACATCGCAGCGAACATGATCGACGTGGATGATGGATGTTGATACCCAGTGAGTTTACTTCCTACAGTCAATACCGCCAATTGACAACCCACACTCACAATTAGATAGAGCATCGTAGCACAACACAGATTTTCACACGTTCAAAAGGACACAATGACCAGATCATGAATGAGTATAATCATCAATCATTCCGGGAAATCTGGCGACTAATATGTACATTCCCCCAAAAGTTTCCCCTGCCAGATCCCGAATGTCATGGCTCAGAAATAAGCCCCGTATACCATACGATAACGACTTGGCTTTCCCCTTTAGATATATGCCCTGGGAGTTCGCAAAAACAAGAACCTTTCCGTCTCCCATGATAACGCCGTGCCAGTGATAACAAAGAAAAGAAAAAACAAAAGACAAAAACCCCGCCAAGTTTCCCAAGCCACCAATATGCAAAGGAGATATAAACTCCCTTCAATCGATAACCCAAATTACATGACGAAAACATCAGAAGAAGACAACAACCACCGCCGAAACCCGACACCTTAAAAGGCTTGCATGCGACATGAACCTTTTTGGTTCAAATGGACCAGGCCGCGAGAAGCGTGACATGACCAGATCTCTCAAAAGATCGTGCATCATGCACGATCCTCGTCATGTCCTGCCTGTCGCATGCACACCTTGCTCTTTTCCGGCATGCAGTAGTATACTGCAGCGGGCTGCTCTGACGTTGTTCTTCAGGAGCATTGATGTCATCTTTCTTTTCAGATGACAGAATGAGCAAGGCCTGATCGTGGGTGCGGGTTTGGTGGTGGTGAAGAGTGGAGTGTGCTCAATCAACCGTTCCATTCCTCCTCACACACACACTCGGAGCAGCTCTCACGATTGATAGCTGTACTCGCTTGTTGAGCGGGTACCCGAGACGCCGTTAGGCAGACTTGGTGTGGCGTTCGATTGGCTCTGGTTGTTGGAGTTTTGGTTGTTGGAAGGCGACCTTGAGGACCTGGGCAGGTTTGTCTGGGAAGCGGCCTCCATCTGGCGCTTGGTATGCTGGTGCATGGAGCGGGAGTAGGAGCCCAGGTCGAAGGGAGGAGGAGGAGACATGGTGATGGAGTAGGCAGAGTTCTGGGCAGCAGCCGACATTTCTGTTTGGAGGTTTATTGTTGTGGTTGTTGGTGGTAGATGAGGTGGTGTGCTTTTTGCGTTGGCGTTGGGCAGCTAAGCTTTTGGTTACCGGATGTCTTGAAGTGTTGTGGATGGCTTGATGCAAAAAGGCTTAAACGGTAAGGAGAATGACGCTAGGAAAGATGACCTAGGAAAAGGTTTTGTATTGGTTGGTTGGTTGCGTTGAGGACGTTCCAGCCTGGATGAAGATGTCGAGAAGACGGATGAACGGAGGGTCTGGGGAAGAAGGAGGGGAGGGACTATATAACAGATGGCTTGGCTCGAAAACGTCGTAAGCTAATCTCATAAGGCAACAGTACGCTAGGGCGGGAATGGGTTTGCACTGATGCGCTGATGCGGCCCACACTAAACCCAAGGTAGGGGGGGTATCAAGAGGGGGCAAGGAGCCAGCAGCCGGGGCAACGGTTGGTCGAACACACAAAAAGTGGAAGGGGTGGTCAGAAGATGGGGATGGAGACGGAGTTTGGTGAGGGTCTGGAAAGAAAGCAGTGGAAGGAAGCTAGGTAGTGCCAGACAGCCAGAGTGCCAAAGTGCAAGGAGGGGAGGGGTGAAAGGATTCTCCAGTCTCTTCCCCCGCGGTCCCTCTCTTCCTTGGACTCCTCCGTCACCGTGAGGTGATCTGCGTTCCCCTCTTTTTTTCTCTTTGCTCTTTGGGTTTATTTTTTTTCGCCCGCGGCTGTCAGATCTCGGGTGGCAGAAGAGCCAAGAAGGGGTCAATGGGAGGGGCGTGCACAGCAAACCCACCACGGTGCGTCAACTCACACACCCCCCCTCCCCCAACAGGACGATTACTACTGTGTAAGGAGAAGAATTCCCGTACCTTTTTTTCTGTCGTCTTCAAGTCTAGCACAATGCGTCTTTTTGGCAATGCTACCCACAACTGCACGGGTTTGTCTGTTTCGATCGGTGATCGACAGTGATGAACGCCGTTAACATGGGGGACCGTGGCCTACGGGCTGCACGAGATGGCGTAAAAAGCTCCGCCTCTGATCCAATCAATCTCCAGGCTTAACTGGCTTGTAGCTGACACGATATGGCTCCTTCAGGCCGTTGTGAGTCTCCGTGGTATTGCAAGCCGTCTCTTCCATGTTCGGGTACCTGTTGGCTAGACGGTGGAGGCTGAGCGAGCGAAGAGTCTCACCATCTCACCGTCTGTTGGCCGTTAGTCTTGGGCTGCCTCGCGCGACGGCCTGGACGGCAAAGCGAAGAGACGGTAAGATGACCCATAGTAGGTGATGTCAACCTCGTAGTGTTGCGTAGAGGAGTGGGTGCTATAGTCGTGAGAATGGTAGCATCCATCTGCTAAAGCCATGAGAGCGTATGGCGGAGATTCCGCCTACGGGTTGGAGCAAGTAACCGACGCCCAAAAGGGCAAGACCCTGCTGATCCCAAGTCATTGGAGGTCTTGGGGAGATTGATGATGTGTGTAGCTGAAGTCATTCTATTGGCCACTAGCTCAGGGCAAGAGAGCGCGAGGAAGATCATTGTGGGTATTTGCACGCCGGTAGTTTCACCAGAGCTCATTCGGAACCGTGGAGCATACGTGGAAGTGGAAGGGGAAATGAAGGGATTCCGTGTGCCGGAATCGGTGACGGACTGGGGCAAAGTGGAAGAATGAGAAGAAGAAGGGAACAGCCCGTGACGCGGGAGACCGAAAGAGGCGAAGTGTGTGAGTGAGTGTGAGTGCGAGTGTGTGCACAATACCTCACTTCCCACTATCTAGGCTTACCATTTGATAACCTGACGACAGCAGCAGCAGTCCTTTGACCTGACTGCAGGCCAGAAACCGAGATCGGCGTATTTCCCGCGCCCGAGTCGAGAAGGGATTCGCGGTTTGCCATGATGTCAGTGGTTGAGCGACCAAAGAAGCGGACCCTTCTGCTCCTCGAATGCCTCTAATGCAGGGAGAAAGGCTTCTGGCCGCAATACCTAGTCGATGCCTATCAGTACACAGTATCTTGTGTTGACGGTTGGGCGAAGTGGGCGGCGCATTGTTAAGAAGCCATTTTGACACGGTACCGCCATGCTTCGGCTGTCAGCTCGCTTTAGTTGTCCGCAATTCGGAAGCCAGAACGGCAGCTGAAAAGTTGGGCCACCGGCCAATGGGTCGGCGACGGG
>RANY01001258.1:0-11999 GCA_009805235.1 Neurospora pannonica FGSC 7221
GTACGTACCATTCCCCTTTGGTATAAGAAGGCTTGAGATCCCAGCCTCTCTCGGAAGGTTGAAGGAATCAACAAGGCCTTCGAGACCAAAGTAGTTTATTAGCTGAATTGAACTACAGTTCCAAGCCCAGAACACTGCCCTTGTCACAACACGTGCCCCATGCTGTTGTAATTCGTACGCTTTTTTGAAGAGTGTATGCCAGCGCTTTCTAGCTCTCATTTTACATAGAAGGGTGCTTTTGATTTGAGTATCGCTCATCTTTTAAAAAGTTATATTCCGAGTAACAAGATTCAAACAAATTTAAGTTGCGAGCTATTCATGCTTAAAACAAGCTTTCTTAAAAATTAATTATATTTAATATTATCATAATATCGTTACAATTACTACTAAGTTCTAAAAATAGAATGTCCGTTTAATTAAATTTCAGGAGCCGCTAGACTAGGATACTAATTACTTTGCTACCCCCTTGACACACTTCCTAATAGCTACCTACTTATTGCATCAATTTAAAAATATATTTAGGGCACTAATTCTTTGACATCCTCTTATATAGGCGGATATGTTAATCACCCATCTATAATACAAAGGTTGAAGTTAATAAAAATATAGAATAAGAAAAAGAATATTACGCGTAATAGTTATACGTGTTATAGAGTGCACTTGGGTACCTCCTCCGTAGCTAGTCGTTTCGGAAGCCGATAGTCCGTTTATTGAAGTGTCGGATGCTCTATAAGGTGTTGAATATTCCCCTTCTAACTCGTTTCATACGTAGGCACAAGAGAAAAGTTGGGATAGGTTCCCGTTTCGGGCTGAGAAATGGCATTTGCTCGTTCTTTTCTCGCATCTCTTTAATCAATCAATCCTTCGAGAGGTGCGGAAATATAGCCGATAGTGATTGTGGGGAGCTATGTTTCTAGATATAGCGGTCAGAACCCTAACCCTAGTTCCGACGAGCCGGAACTAGCGTTAGGGTTCCTCAACCGCAACGAAGAAAAGGATGTTACCCTACAAAACAAGCATGCCGGGCTTGATAACTATACTCTGTATCTCAAACATTGATAGGGCCTGCAAGCGAGAAAAGCCAGCAGCCAGAGAAGGGGGTAGGGTTAGAGTAGCTAAGTATTTGGCGTGTTTAGCCCCAGAATGATTTATCACAGCATAGATGGTAGTATTGCATATTAGGAGGAGTGATGTACAAGCGCCCGATGGGCATGAGGTCTTTTACCTATTCCCTGAGAGAAAACCGTACAGACTTCTGTCAAATAAGTATAGTTTACTACAAAAACATAGAAACGATTTTCTAAACTAGTATTCTACACCTTCTTTCTCCTACTATTTCCGAGCCTTCTTTATCAACCTTTCAGACCTCCGAGGTACCACTACTGCTTCATCGAGGGTATCCTTCTCGAGGGTATCCAACCGTAATCTTACAACCACCTATACACGGTCCTGGTTCTGGTAATGATAACTCTTTAGTTCCTTCCTCAAATAAACATAAAACAAACGCCGCGCATCTAACAAATAAATGTTGTTACAATGACCTTTCCGCCCATGATAAAGCAAATGTCC
The DNA here is from genome assembly GCA_009805235.1 of Neurospora pannonica FGSC 7221. Lineage (NCBI taxonomy): Eukaryota > Fungi > Ascomycota > Sordariomycetes > Sordariales > Sordariaceae > Neurospora > Neurospora pannonica. The sequence goes on from RANY01001258.1 coordinate 1,570, forward strand.
TTCCGTCTCCCAACATGTATCCATTCACCCACAACACGCCGTAGATATTCCGTAAAACGCAAAGAAACAAAGCAAGTGAGAACTAACACCTTTTAAACTGCCACCGCCATCATTGTCAACTTCCTGCTTGGGAGGTACTAGGCCCGGAAGACCCCGGCGTGTCCGGTCCCCCTTCAACCNAAACGCAAAGAAACAAAGCAAGTGAGAACTAACACCTTTTAAACTGCCACCGCCATCATTGTCAACTTCCTGCTTGGGAGGTACTAGGCCCGGAAGACCCCGGCGTGTCCGGTCCCCCTTCAACCATAGCCATCAGCCCTTTCACCTGCCCCATGCCCATCGTGCGACTCCTCGCTCTCGTAAGGCCCCCAGGGTCAACGGGACTCCAGCCAGGGACGTTGTACAAGGTCGTAGGTGGTCCGCCGAATTGACCGGGAAGCGGACTGGGCAGGTGTGGTGCATTGGGACGAGGGGGTTGGCGGGCAAAACTCGCATGTTGAAATCCTGCGGGCGCATTGGAACCTGCACCAAGCCTCGGATCGATATTAAACCCTTGCCCTTGGTGAGATGGTTGATCTCCCATGACGACATCTTCCATTCCTTGACCTTGTCCGCCTCCGGGCCCGGGTCCGCTGGGACGTGCGAGTCCAGCTCCGCTACCGGTAGCCGGCCCTGCAAGCGGTGCTTGACCATGAGCATGTGCCGAAGCAGCATTCCATATTCCAAGCTGCTGCTGCTGCATTTGTTGCTGCTGGTGCATCATCGAACTCGCATGGTGTCCCTGCGCCGCGCCTATCCCAGACGCTTGACCTAGGCCTGACCCTTGGCCTAGCCCCAGTTCCGGTATTTGGCCGGACAGACCTGGCTGCGTTTGTGCCATACCAAAGGCACCGACACCGCCACCGGTGTCTGGATGCAACCCTGAGCTTTCATCTTCACTCCTCATAGGCCGGCCGGCTTTGCCGTCCGATGTTGCGTTGCTTCTCAATTATTCATGCAGTCGGCAGGGATGCGGAAGATGCTGTTGAAGAGCAAAATGTCTGCAGTAAGATGATAACCCTCGTAGAAGGTTGTCAACTGCATAGACGAGGTGTCGGCAGTATCCTGCTTGGCGTAGTAGATGGTACCGTTGGTGAGGTTGAAATCAGGGAATTCGGATGGCCAAGTTCCCTCAATGACCTTTCCGAAAATGCCGCTGATGGGCTTCTCGTTGACATCAACGACAACAACCTGAGGCAGGCCTGCCCAGATGCCATGCCATTTCGAGACAAAGGAGCTGGTCAATGATACCCAGGACCTCCGGGGCAGACAGCTGTCGGTTCACATTGTAAGACAAGTGGGTTTGTTCTTGAGCGGTCGAATGATTCGGCAGTATGCTCGGAGACCGTTGTTTCCAGCGAGTCAGCGGCGCTACGCCACCGTTGCGAATAGAAGCCCTGTTAAGGGGCGGAGCCTCATGAAGTTTTTGGTTGTTGTTTTGTAGTGGAGTGCAGTGGTATTGTGCAAACAGCCGGAGGCGTGGTGGTCTGAGCGGTACAGTAGTGTACCTGCAGAAGCGGGGCGACAAGCGCCCACGAACCCCCAGGGTCCAAGCGACCCTACATTTACGTCGTCTGCACTGGAAGAACGTTGCATTCATGTTCTTTCACAACCTGGAAACACGGACGGGAAGCCGGGATTGATCTGATTAACGTCCGTCRGCGCGGGCCGTTCCCGCTAAAAYATGTGCCCCTGCGTTAATTCGGGGGTGGTGCACAAGCGCCATGCAGCGAACGTTCGCTACAGTAGAAACCCCTGTTAATGCAAATGCCCCCCCTTGTGCAAAGAAATCTGGCTGCCAGGCTTATTTGCATTAACAGGGGTTCCTACTGTATCGACGGGCGACGGCGGGGCACCCGAAACCTCCGAGTGGCTGATGAAAATGGCTAATGGATCTTCTCTGGGCTCTGCAGAAGCATGAGTGGATCGAGAGGGAAATCGAGGCGAGAGAACGAAGTTTCCGGCTTGTTGTTGCTGTTGACCTCCACTTGACAGTTGCCGGTTGCCAGTCATGAAGGTTGAACGAAGGATTGCAATTCAGAGGTTCAGCTTCCAGGAGAGCTGTACATAAGAGAGGACGTGAAAAGGCGACATGTTATTCACCTCTACGATCGAAGGAAAGGTAGAAGTGGCCGAAGAGTTTCCACGAAGAAACAACTGTCAAGGRGCGCTACGAGCAAGATCAATKGCTGGTGCAARTAAAGACGGAAGACAAACTGAAGCGTATCGCCAAGATAAACCAGCCCCCTTTTCCAAGTAAACATTCGAAATCCGCAAAAGATGGAGCGCAMAAAAAGAAGCATAAGAAATGCGCCAGCCGCGAATCGAACGCGGGGCCCATCGATGGCAACRATGGATTTTACCACTAAACAAACCACTGGCGCGATTGAGTATTGATTGCTAAATTCGCTCCTATCTTGGCTCTATATCACCCTCACAAYAATGCGAATAAGCTGCAACAGTTCAAAAGTCTGTTTCAACACTTAACCCGATGCACCGCAATGCCATGATTCCGTTCCAAATCGCGTGAAAATAACCTTTTAGTGTTTGTAACTTGAACGAACATCGTTACTAATAAGAACAACACTCCATGTTCTTATCTTGGGAATTTGTGGTGGGCATTATCGCTGAGTGTCNCCCGATGCACCGCAATGCCATGATTCCGTTCCAAATCGCGTGAAAATAACCTTTTAGTGTTTGTAACTTGAACGAACATCGTTACTAATAAGAACAACACTCCATGTTCTTATCTTGGGAATTTGTGGTGGGCATTATCGCTGAGTGTCYCCGCAGTCTTGTCCTTCCCCGACTGAAAATTGAAATTGTCCACGGGCCACTGTGGCACAGCTGGATACACTGCGCTTTGACCCAATCGAATGCATTACCAGTGCATGAGGAGAGATGGAGGTCCTAAGAGGTCCGTTTGAAATGCATATTGAAGATGGAGTGGGTGCTATCAAGGTAGACAGGATATGTTTGTCTGTGGTCTGAATGGACAGGAAGTGACGGACAGATAAAGATATTTCGACTRACAGTGGGACAGGAAGCCAGCTCTTATAGACCGGCAACCAAAGCATCTGTCTCTATGGCGAGCAAGTCTGCAAGTCTGCATGTCGCGAAGGACGATGATGATCCTATCATGGTCGCGGCAATGAAGGCCATCAGATTAGTGATTGGAGGCCGACATACCCCATAACGGCCCTGGACGAACGCACCGCCCGAGCACGACAAGAGAACGACCGAAAATTGACCGATGCCCTACCACGTCACCGCTCTTACCAGTGTAAGGTAATCATCAAATTTCGGAGGAATGTGTGATGAAGGATTCAATTGTGGTTACAATACCTGTACGTCCGAAAACCCGTACAAGGATACTAGTATAGGATGAGTGGGGAAGGTTGGAAGGATGGTAGCATGGAAGGATGAAAGGATTGAAAGGATTCGGTATCGCCCGTTTTCAGACCATGTATCGTACCATAAAATCAACCTCCATGGACTAGACTATGACGTAGGTTTTGATCGACGTCGTATCATCTCGTAAACTTTAGGTAGCAGAGTTCTTGATCGTTACTGACTGGCGGGCAAGGGTTATGTCTGCCGTATGCTGACTGAGGCGAGAAACAGAGCAAATTACATCAGAAGGAATACGCCGTAGAAGGAATACGCAGTATATGAGACGTCAGCAGGGGGATTCATTTGCGAGAACCATGTTTAGTTGACCCACGACGGCAAATAATTTGGGGGGTTGGTGACGTTGGGAGACTATGAACCAGCTGAAAAGAAGTATAAATCATACCTTGAAGTCCTTCGCAATTGACAATCCGAGTCAAACTTCCCAACTCACACATCTGACATCACGAACAAACCCACTGAGCCCAGATTCTCATCACCAAGATGCTTTTCAAGTCCGCCATCATCTCTACCTTTGCTCTCTGCATGGCCAGCCATGCCCTGGGGGCGGCCATCGACTCTCCGGTCCAGGACATCGAGGCTCGCGAGGCCTTGATCGCCACTGATCCCTGTACGTAGCAACATGAACTGCCAATACCGAATGTATTGCTGACTGCTCCTCCTCGGTTGTAGACTACGCTTGCAACTGCCCGAACAATTGCCGGCACAAGGCCGGCACCGGCTGCAAGTACTATTCCGGCCCTTCGGACACTTCCGGCGTTGTCAGTGGCAGTAAGTTATCCCCGAGTGAGGTGTCCTCTATGGAATACTGCAGTGGCTGACGTGTTGGTTAGAGTGCGCCAGTCGGGATGGCAGCCTTACTTGCGTTGCCTGAATTGACATATCGATCCCTTCAACACAACCGGGCCTGAGGCAGAATCGGGGGCTTTGTCATTCATTTCGATACTAGGTACCTACGTAGCTTCGACAATTCTTTGAGCTTGTGCCTGATCTAGACATGTGATTTCGAGTCTGTGATTCCAAACCTGTGGTTTTTATGTGGGGACTTACTCGGCGGGCAGTGTCAAAAATTATGAAGCTCTATGGGAAGAGTGGACTCGGGATGATTCAGATGGGGAATGAACTCAGGTGACTAGGCCTGGGACCCGTCAAGGCCCTTTCGAAGAGGGCAGCTCGCACTTCCGAGGGCATAAGCGTGTGAGCTCCATTGGACTGAATGCTGGGAGAATTCTTCGACTTACGGGAGTAAGGGAACAAGGAGCGAGGAATCGGATTGTGAGCAGCCATCGGGAGCTGTGATTCTAGCATCATGTAGCACGCATAGCGCCTCATTTTTGCGCCTATATCTCATTGTCGGGTTTGTAATCGTCGAGTGTCCTCGGGCTGTCTCATCGAGGCTCTTTCCCCCTCTTCCGATTGCTGCTCTTCCGGTATGCGGTCAGCACAGCGGCCGCTTCAGAGAGCCTTTCCGCCATTAGTGCTACGGTAAGCGCGCTGACGACCGTCCCACTAACGAGGAAAGGGGCAGGTTCTGGAACCGGAAGTCCTGAATCGGTGATGGTAGGTCTGTTTTATTACCAATACAGCACGGCATGCGCTTTTGAGGTTGCATCGATGGCGCGGTCTTCCCAGACAGATAGACGACATGATGTGAAAGGAAGGCCAATGTAGAAGTATAAAGGGGGAGTCGGGTTGTTCGTTTGTCGTCGTCGCACTGGAAAGGGTCCAGACTCTTAAACAGCCCTTCATCAACCATGTCCATCAAGAATCTTGCCGTCATCGGTGCAAGACTCCCATCGCTCAGTGATTTTCACCCACAAGGCAAACCCAGACTCCAACACCCTCACAGGCCTCTGGCAACCTCGGCACCCCATCACACAAGCTCTCCTCTCCGCCGATGTCCAAGTCCGTAAGGGTTTGAGTTCAACATCAGGGCTGGCAAGATCTCGCACCAGACCATCGAGAAGCTGCCGTATATGGTGGCCAGGAAAGAGGAGGCGGTGGATCATCTTGAGGAGTTGGCGGCGGAGGATCTGGGCTTTATTTGGACGGGGTTGGCGACCAATATATGGCTTGATTGGGTAAGTTCTGTCTGCCCTTCTGTTTTGAGATGATGGTTTCTGACATCACTTCAGGCTCTTGACCAAGGTCTCTTCCCCATCTCACCCTCCGCCCGCACCGCCGCCATCTTCGACTCGGGAAACAGTCCCATCTCAACCTGCACACTTGGCTTCATTGGGCAAGCCGTAGTCGGCATCCTGCAACGTGAACAGGAGACCGCCAATGAAGATTTCAGCGTTGTCCAGTTTACCGTCACCATGAACCAGCTCCTGAAGCTGTTTGCGGCCGAACTCGGCGTGAAAGAGGAGGAGTTCACCGTGACCCGTGTCAAGTCCGGCAGATCTGGAAAAGGATGAACAGAAAAAGCTGGCCAAAGGAGATTATATTGGGGGTATCAACATCTTGATGGCATGGAGCTTCGCAGAAGGTGATTATGACACGGCGATAAAGGAGGAGGATGTGGCGAATGAGCTATTAGGATTGCCAAGGGGGACGGAGAAGGGGGGGTATACCAAGTCTCGCGGCATTTGATATTGTCCAAGTCAAGGTAATTGGGGCCCAGAAACTCAAGAAACAAGAGACTTTGAAAGGGAGGAGACCGATGATTGATGTTTCGTGTACGACGCAGTGAACATGAATGATGCAGATAATGACGCGGACGTGCAGCGATTGGAAGATTGCCGTCCGCTGCCATCATGCAGGCCAATACAAATGACATTCGCACTTGCCCTCTGGTCCGAAACCGGCTCCGAATCCAAGTCCGCTGTTTCTTAAACTGGCCCTGAAGTTGGGTCGCGCTTCCCTCTTTTGTCGTGGTTGTTCCATGAGTGCGCAACGCGGACATTGAAGGCGTCGGCTGGAATGGGTAAGAGCGTTTGAGGGCGATGCTCCAAAGACCGGGACAGCTAAAATGACGGCCTACCTCCGATAGAATGACGGTCTCTAACCCAATTGGGTAAACAGTCTCAGACCTTCACAGTGTCATTTCACACCAAATCGCACAAGTCATTGAGGTTTTGGTAAATCAGCATACCACCTGCTGCCAAAGATTTGTGCAAAAGTGACCATATTGACGATAAATAACATAGATTTCATTCTTTGCAAAAGCATCAAAAGAAATTCATTCGCCCCCTTTCGATATCTTGTGTTATTAGGTTTGCTTTATTTGGGGTGAGCCGTGAGCGATTCAAGACTGGGCGGTCCTCTACATATACTTGTACGAGCACGAGACGGGGTTCGTCGTTTACAATTTCGCTCTATCCTGGAGTATCCTTCTATTACCCCCTCTTTATTGTTTTGCTTATTGTCTTCCTCATCTTTTCTCTTGATGATAGCTTTAGAAAAATACTACGAAGACGAAAGCCTTACAGTAATTACCCCTGTTCGTGCAACTAATCTGGGCCAGCACTTGACTTGCATTTAGAGGGCACTTGCATTTAGAAGGCTACGCCAAGACTTCCTAGCTCCGCTAGTATAGAAATCCTGGGAGCTTTTTAGGATATTAGCCTACCTGTGAGGCCCTAAAAGGCGCTAAAAAATGTGCCATTAAATGCAACTGCACCAATTTCGGCGACTATCCGACTTGCATTTAGCAGTTTAGCAGTTGCCTATACTAAATAATTGCGGACTACTATCTTATTGCACTTAGAGGGCAAGTTGCACGAAAGGGTACTTGCACGAATAGGGGTAATTACTATAGTAATAACATTGTAGGAAGCTTTAACTATTAATACTTATAATCTATTACGGTGCAAGGGTATAGGGTAGATGAGAATATACGTAATTGTATGAAGAGTTAAAGGAAAGAGCTCAATGTTGTGCCCAGAGACTAGCCTTATATAGGTGCCTATACCTGTAATGACTGGGATCTAGTGCCATAGATTATATCCTATCTGTATTATTGATAAGATCTACAGGACCTACTGGTACCATTAATACGCGCATCCTGATTGGCTATACAAGCGGCATTGATATGTACGCCCATTTAATTGGTACTACGACCTACATATCGCATTCACGTACATTGTTAGATTAAATAAGGAAGGCGGTCGAGGCTAGCAGAATCTAGGCTCATCCTATATAAGAGTATAATTCTAGAGCCCAAATTTCAACCTCTCCCTCTTTCCTTCTTTAGTTTTAATTATTTTATATATTTATATCTAATTATACAATACGGAACTACGTAAGTTAATATATTATAATACTTAATTAAAATTTACTACGTTTATTTAGAAAGGTAATTAAAATCCTTATCGAACCCGAGAACCCAATAAGTCGCCTTATTGATTTGTAACCCCGAACGTCACTTCATCGACATCGCGAACTCATTATTAAACCTAACATCCCCCTACCGATTACGACGAGAGCTAACTTCTATAGTTAATTACGCCTAGAACGCGCCTTCGAGCTATCCTTTCGTCCCTGATAACTAACAACAATATAATAATAAACACTCCTATACTATTAATTATAATAATAACGATTATAATAATACCAATACCTTCTTCGAGTAGTAAAACGACGTCGAGGGAAACCCTAATTAGGAAGACAAAAATAATAACGCCTCCTTCCGTATTAGAGCTGATAACGAATTATTTAATAAGTTGGTCGTAAATACGTTTACCTTCGTTAAGAAGCGATATACCTTCTATAAACTACCCTCTTAGGGTTACGATACTTCTATTCCTTACGACCCTAAAAAAGAAACGCTCGCTAAATTTGCGGTACAATTAAAACGTAATATAAAGTATATTCCTAAAATTAACTCCCTGTTTAACCTTTATTGTACTATAATTTTAAACGAACCGAATCTGGAAATTGTACGTAAATATATACCCCCTTACAAGTGGTAAATTACTAAGGAGATCCCTTATTGCCGTATCCGCTTTAATTAAGGAGGTTTCGATAGTATTTCAAATTCGCGTCGCGATAGTATTATTACTTAAAATTTTTAAATACGCCGTATTTCTATCGACGCTAAAGAATTTAACTACTAGATAGTAAATTTATTAGTTAAGCCCCTATTACCTTTAATAGCCTACTTAGTAGGAGATTAGCCATAATAAGACTTAGCTAGTAATTTAACCGTTTGTATAGATAAATTTTACCTGTTAATTAAAGTACGTTATTACGTTTTGAAAATAAATAAAATTATTGCTAATAGTATTGCCTGTATTAATTTATTTAGCAACGATAATAAAGATAATAAAAGAAACCGTGTAATTAATTTCTATGCTATTATATAGGATGGATGTTGATCCTATTCTATTAGAAATTAGAATAGTCTACTTACTTTCTAGGAATTCCTTACCCTACTAGGTTAGGACCTTAATGCTATATAGTATAAAATCAGTACGTGGATTTATACTTTAGAAGCTTTCGTTAGTATTATTAAAAAAGTAGTTTAAATACTTTGTTATATTTATAAAATTATAATTAAAATAAATAAGTAGGTTATTTACTTCGCCTAAAAGGTAAAGGAATATTAAATTAATGTAAATAGTCGTTTTAGTGCCGGCGCGCCCAACGAGTTTACTCAAATAGAAGAAATAATTAACCTCGAATAATAATTAAAGGTAGTTGAATAAAGTAAATTTTCTAAGAAAGTTATCGACGCTATTATAAAGGCAATCGAAAATATTATTCTATTATATAAAAAGTATACCTAGAATTAAATAAAAAGATTTAAAAAGGATTACGTTGACGAATTTAATTATATTTAAGTTTAACATATTATTAAAGTATCCTATTTTAAAGTATAGATTAATAGTTTGAAGCGCGTTATTACCCTAATAGGTATAATGGAGGAAGAGTTAGACGTAATTAACCTAACTAAATTGAATAAGATTAAAAAAAGGGTTACCTTTTATAAATTTATTGAACGTTCTCTTAATATGATCCCTTTAATTAATGTAATTTATTGTATTCGTAAAAATAGTAAATTACCTAATAACGACGAACGTCCCTTAAAACCCCCGATAACGACCGTCGACCTTCGAAAACCCCGCTGTATTATTTTAATATTAGCGGTAATAACTCTAACGATAATGATGATCCGGATAATAATGATAATAATGGTAATAATGCTAATAATCCCCCCCGACGTCCTCCTTATAGTCTCCTTCGTTTTAATAATTCTAGATCCCGCAATTGTAATTATAATATACCTACTAGTTTATATTTATTTAATAGAAGTTATTATAAGGGTAAAATAATTAAGGTTAATATACTTACCTTTTCAGGAGAGGAAGGAAATAAATTTAATTTTAATATATAGTATTTCTAGATATATTACCAGCTAAAAGCTAACGCCGACTAGTTCGTTAATAATAAAGCAGCTTTTAATAATATTATTTCTAAATTATTTAAATAAACGTTTAAATATCTTTTTCCTTTTATTCGTTCTAATACTAATAAAACCTGTTTAGAGATTATCGAATAATTAATAGTTTACTTATAGGCTAATTATTACGATTTTAATATTGATAAGAAGGCGTATAAAAATACGAGAAATTATTTATATGTACTAATAATTGCTTTAAGGATTTTAAAATTACTTTTACTCACCTAGTTAATTACTATAATATTCCTGAGGACTAGTAGAAGATTAAATTTCGTTGCGAAATTACTATACGCCTTTGTAACCTTATTAAATCTACTTATCGTTCGAAGAGTATTTATAATAAATATGTGGAAATATTATAAAGTTTTGACGAAAGTTTTTATATAGGTTAGAATTAAAGAGAAAATAAAGATAAAAAAATATTTATATCTGTTTGCTGCGATGCCCTGACTGGCCTATAATGATAGTACCAGTACAGGGTTGCTACAGTGAACTATGCACTTGTAGCAGAGCGGAGCGGAAGCGGTAGGAAGTACGACAGCAGTGCTGAAGGAAGCAGCGTAGTTGCAAATACAAT
>RANY01000128.1:0-53747 GCA_009805235.1 Neurospora pannonica FGSC 7221
CGCCCTCGCCGCCGCCTACCGTCTGCCACCCGCCGCCCTGCGCGCCTCTTTTCCCCTTTCTTTCCTTATGTGCCGCTGGCAGTTGAAAAATGTTGGAAGAGCTGGACTAGGTTGCCTTGTCTAGGTAACCGCCGCTCCCACCGGTCGTTCTGCCCCTTAGGCGTCCCCAGCAGTAACCCGGCACCTCGTCGGTTCTTTTGCAGATCTGATACCTGGTTGCGGCTTGATCTGATAACTGAGACACGAAAGTAGATACGAATGGTGATGCTGGTGATGAGAAAGAGAGGAGTGGGGGGGCAGGTAGCAGGTAAGACACTCAACGGTCAACATTAACAGCTAGCTGCAAAGAGGAAGCATACCTCCTCTTTTTTCTCTCTTTGGTAAGAGCGGGTAGTTACGTAGGTGGTCGTAGATCAGAGTCAAGCCTCAAGCCTCTTTTGCGGGGAAGTCAAGCGGCTGCCCGTCTATCTGGGCCGTACTGTCTGACTGTCTAGGACAGGAACCAAAACACCGGGAGGGGGCTGCGGCCGTTTGAGCCGTTGAGCCGTTGAGATTTCTTGGGACAGGCTGACAGCAAAGCAAGATCGATGAATCTGAGTCAAAAGGGTAGGTGCCTAGCCGTTCGGTATTTGGGAGGTTTGACGGTTATTGCCGATTAACGATCTTGTCCCAGCATCTGGACTGTCAAAATCCGGCGCGTCGGCCGAGGACTTTCAGCTGTTGCCGCTCAAGCGGTCAAATGAAGAAAAGGGGTAAGAGTGTCCGACGAGCGAGATGTCGGAGAAACTCGGAGTAGTTCGGGGAAGGGCAAATGGTGCCAAAGCGGTGAGAAGGACTATGATTTACCGCTTGAATGGTAAGTTAGCTAAGTACTACCGTCTCGATGTGCTGTACGATCATGTCGTTATCCTCTCGACAGCACTAAGTAAGTATGCATACCATTCTGTCGGTCTCAGTTCCAGAACCTTCAAGCTGGGTCTGGTATGTGTGCGGCCTAATCCGCGGGTAGGCTCACACTACAGAAAGGCGGTAACCATTTCGAGATAGGGAAGTAAAGCCGTGACCAGGCATATCCGCGCGGGGAGTGAGGGTGAGAGCGTCAAACGCAGGTGCCGCCGAGGTGGTATGGGAGGTGTCAACTGCAAGTTGCTGAAAAAGGAAATCTCGTACGGGCTTACCCTTGGTAGCCGTTGAGGGCAAGTGACCAGGAAAGAGGCGGTGATCTTCAGCTGCTGTGCTATACAGGTTACTGGCCTGCTGTCCTCGCTGCATGTCTCGCCCCGCCACAAACTGCTGCAAGTGTAAAACGCAGGTCGTAGATCCGAGTCAAGGATGAAGTGGACACGGCCGGCGGTGATGGTGATAGGTCGGGGGAGTAACTGCTTGAATTCTGTTGATGAGGGATACTGGAATAGGAAGCAGCATAGAGGTTAGTCAGACCAAGCCCGTTGTTGATGACGTCGTTGGAGATGTGATAAACAAAATCTCGGACGTAGACGGAAAGTGAAGATGATGAAAATGGTCCAGAGTAGGAAATTCTCGGCGGCTGTGGTAACGCGACGTGGGGAACTCACCAAATATTTGGAGGCTGCCACATGGGATTTTCGTTCATGACTTCATCATCATCTTCGTCGTGTGTAGTATCAGTACATTAGTCGCAGTTCAAGGACTTGTACATGTTTGTAGAGAAGATGTAGATGTGGATCTCCTAGGGAATGATGTTATGTCCGACACGGGTAGATGATCTGATAATGGTGATAGAAACCAATGCCGGTGACATTCTTGCCTCGTGGGTGATTGCCCTTTTCGTGAATGGTGATAACCTCAGATGTTACGGATGATCTTCAAAACCCGGCAACCGGTGACAGTGACGGGACGGAAAGAACAACGGGATCCGGCATGATGGAAGCCGGACCGGATCAAGATTGATGCAAACGAGGAAGATGCGACCGAGTCCCGTCTCTCATCACAATCCATTATCGCCGTGCTTCCTGCCACCGCAAGGCTACAACCGGAAGTCCTGAAGGTGGGGATGCTGTACTTGACACTCCGTTATCCCGCCTTCCCGTCACCACCGTTGTGGTCGTCGTTGCCTAACTTTCCATTCTCGACGTAGATGGAAATATCCTCACTCCATCTTGCATCGACAATTGCAACAAGCGCACTTGACGTTAAACTTTACTCCGAAAACCGCTGCATCGTCGGACACACTCCTTCGTCCAACCGAACCGGACAAGATTGCACCAATAATTGCAGATCGTCTTCTAATCAACACAAAGTCCCCCCGTTGACGTCAAGGCACCACCCCAACTCAACAACATGTGAAGCCATTGCCAATCTTCAAAAACAAACAAACCAGAAATGACACTATCGGTATATCTTCTTTGCGTCATTAGATTCGCTGATCCCCATTTCCTCATCCGCTGCTCTTTGCTGTTCAGCTTGTGCTGACTGTTGTTCGTCTTTCTTGACGTTCCCTGCAGGAATCTTCCCAATGATACCAGAGCCTCGGAATGCGACTAAGACGACAGCGAGCGAGCAGAGTCCCAACGCCATATGGAACCAGTTGGCGGCTCTGATGCCGGCCAGGGACGCATCTTCCCACTCCTTCATGTACCCAGCGTCCTCGACACTGACACCGCGTTGTTGCGCCATCACCGCAGTTTGGATGGCTGTCGCGATTGCAAGTCCTACCGCGCGACCAATTTGCCCACAAGCGTTGACAAGAGCACCACCCAGAGCCTGATCCGCTTGTGGGAGCGAGTGGCTCGTGAATAGAATCAAGCACGGCCATGCCGTGTCCGCGCCAATGACAGACAAAATCATACCTATGAATGCCCATGCCCAGTAGGATGTATGGGGAGGGATCGGCGCGGCGAAGAGAATGCAAGTGATGGCCACACAAGCGTTGCCAAATGCCAACATCATGTAGGTCGGCACGCGGGATAGCAACTGAGAAACGACAAAGGCGCAAACGAGACCCATAACTCCGGTTGGCAGGAACCGAAGCGTTGTCTGGATCACAGATTGGCCTTGGTAGTCCTGGTAGAAATAGGTCGCAAACACCAACCATCCACTGAAGCTGCTGAAGAACAGAGCCATGATGAGCATTGCCGCGCTGAAGCGCTTGCTGTGGAACATGGACACCTTCATGATCGGCGCTTGTTTGCCCATCTTCTCGAGATGTCGCTGCCAGAGCACAAAGACAACGACCAGAGCGACAGCAACAACGATCAGAACTGGGACCCACGGAGTCCTCCACCCGACCACATTGCCTTCGGTGAGCGCGAACAGAAGGACAAGAAGGCCAACCGTAATCAAAGCCGCTCCAATCCAGTCTACAGATCCCTTGACTGATACTCCGTCTTGGTGAAGAGTATGGTTGGGTGGCGGGATCACGAAGATGGCTGCCACCGTGATGATGGCTGCGAGGATGGCTATTACGCCAAAAACCCATTTCCATGACGCATATTCGGCAATGAGCCCGGTGATCAGATTGCCGAAGACGGCGCCGAGTGGCGCTCCAGCGGCTATTGTCGTTGGATAAACCGTTAGTTATTGTGCAACAGCAAACACGCGGTGGTGGAACATACCATAGCAGCTAAAAGCATAGTTCTTTGCCTTCCCAGGGGGAAAGGTTGTTCCTAGAATGCCAATGGCTGTAGGCACGTTCGCCGCCGCCCCCTTTTCCGCATGTAGGTCAGTTCGTGTCCATGTTTCGTGAGAAGTCGCATGCTAACATACCAAGCCTTGCAGACCTCGAAAAAGGTCGAATGCGATCTCGTTTGGCAGGAATGGATTGATGACGGTGGTGATGGCTACCCAAGCAGAGCCCCAGATGAAGATCTTGCGCTTGCCGTAGATGTCGGCAATGCGGCCCCAAAGCAGGAGGAAGCAACCGAATGCAAGATTATACGCAGACACCACCCACTGTAGCCGAGAATCTGGAATGTCCAAGTGCCGTCCGATTGTTGGCAAAACAATAACAACCGCCTGGCCAGATACAGTCTGCCAACATGGTCAGTACATCAAAATATCAACAAGTATTCCGGACGAGTTTTACTTACATTCAGGAAACTAGCTCCCGCAACCGTTGCCACGAGGGCTATGCATCGTGCCTTGGAAAAGGGAAGAGCTGGTGGCTGTTCCTGCACAATCTCGTCGACAGTGCCTGCATCATCGCTCGTGATAGACTCATCCGAATTCGGCTTGCTGGCAGGTCCTGTTTCCCCCTTCTCCTTCCCCCACGCTTCGCTTCTGTCTGGAGCGGCCTCAATCGACCTTGCCATTGCCGTTGTTATGTCTGTTGATATTGACAATGGAAACAGACACCGACAAAGCGATCGGCGAGTTGCTCGAGCGTGGGAAGTCATGGAAATAAATAAGCATAAAAGAATCCCCCGGATTTGCAACGGAACGGTGGATGCTTTTTACTAATCCGTCATACTTAATAAGGTTAACCACATCGACTTGCCGCATAATCATTGGTTCGCTTCCGGAGAGTCTTGACCGGTTGGGGTAAAGGCTTCCAGGGGAAGGATGCGAGAAAGCTTCCCGCCACCGGAGATGTGGTGCCGGAGACCGGCAAGCGGGGGAACATTGAACGAACACTCAACTACGGGCTACGGCCTCGCCGCATCAGGACCGCTTCGACTGCCGACATTTCTAGCGTGGCTTGCGTGACTGATGTCGCGTGCCACGACGCCCAAGTTTGTTCGGGGAAACGTGGCGCCTGCCTGTTATCTTTGATGCAGGGCGATAATACAGGAGTCATTGTGGTTTTTTTTTGGTGTTTTTTTTTGGGATAACAAAAGCTGACTGCTCAGGCCCAGAGCGAGTTGTTGACCAACATCCTCTGTTGGGTGACTCCTTCTTTCACAAATCCTTGGCAGGTGATGCCAAGTCGGAAGCTGTGACGAAACCCTTCTCGACTCATTGCGCGGTGAGTTGCTTGTCCATCAAGGTTGCCGGAGAATATTGAGACTCAGGTACGTTAGACACTGTCAATCAAGGAAAGGATGATGTTACAGGTGTTGCTCAGTGTTCGGCATGTGAAAGTCAGAACTGCCCGGGAGACCGCGAAGAAGAAACACACCCAGAAACGACAATGAAACGAAACGTAGAGGTATCCAATCATCTCGCCGGCGAGCTCACTGGGAGTTGTCTTCGTCGACGTACGAGTCTAGCTGTCACTTCCCCATCTAGTTCGATGACACAGAGGCCTCAAGGTTGGCATTGGACAAGTTGTCCAGCCGACGATAAGACCAGTTTACCGTGGTCGGCCCTTCATATTTCCAATCGGCAAGATAGCATAAACCTCGTTGGTCCTGATTTCATCAAACCTGCGGCATGCTCCTACCCCTTGTATATGTATTTCATGGCCGAGTACTTATTGCTTTTTTTCACAGGGTGTTTTGTGATCTTTGATCTGTCCCTTTGCCACTCTATCGATGCTATACGAAGGGGATTCAGGAAGCGATTAATCATCGTAAAGGAACTCATTTTGGTAAAGCATCATGCTCCTCTTCTCTCGTTTTCTCTCCGTAATTCTTGACTCAAAGAGTTTATTCTCTTCTGTCCTTTATCTTGTGTTTTGACTCAACGGCCAGCAAAAGCTTCTTGGATTTGTTGTTCTGAAGCCCGTTATGACTGGACTTGAGTTAGTGGATGATGACACCCACAAGTGAATGCGAAGGTCAACCCAAACCAGGTCGAACTGGAGAGTCACTCACAAAGTAAGGGGTAAGGTTGAAGCCATAAAGCACGCAAACTTCGATTGAAGGAAAAGAAGAGTCAGAAGGGAGAGTCTTCCGCAAAAAGTATAAAGGAGCGTAACCTTCCTTTGTGTCTGCGGTCGTATTTCTTCTTCAACATCCAGCCACGTTTATTGAGTAGATATTGACCGGCAGCAACGATGGATCTTACGACCATGATAAAACCTAGAAAGATGCCATTGAAAAAGGCTACTTTGTTTTTCTTGTTTTGTCCGCGCTCTCGTAAGAGGAATTTTAGCGTTCACAGTTCCCTCTAAAAGAATCATGAAAATCTCCCAAGCATACATCTTCTATCTACCGCGAGACTTGGACCTCTTACGCACAACCAAAAAGCCTTGCTGTCCTCCTTCTTGATGATGTGCTTCTTGAAAGAAGTGGTGGAGGAGTTCTTCTTTCCAATCTTGCTGTGCTGTCCATGGCCTTGGTGTGCATCAAGTCGCTTATATGCTCATATATTGTTGTCCTGCGGGATTTTCCATCATGGTTTGCGTTATCGTCCAAAGCTAAACATTTTGTTCGCATCCAGTAACTTCTTTCAACAGTGCATCATGGGCGGTTCGCATACATCGGTCGACAATTTCTTCACCTGCTTTCATCTGGTATCCTCTCCATTCACTTGAACCGATCACTTCAAGAACCAACATACGCAATGAAACAAAAGTGCCCTGAAGGCCAGAAGAAGGAGACATAATACACAGAGTTGGAAAAGCGGATGCTATAGGCTCGTCTTCCACAACCTCGACACAAGGACCAAACCGGCCGTGGTAAGGCTTTCTGTATTTTGCCGCAAGTGTTGTTTGCAGCATGGCATGCAAAACCCGTAACGGATGTCACCCCAGACCACGGCTCCACGGTGGCCCAAGAAGGCTGTCCACTACAAGGGCAAGAAGATGGGCACCAAGAATGTGACCATTGACTTTGACACTCGCTGAAACACGAACAGAGAGCAGGAGAAACAGTGAAGCTTGTCGGCTTCAGTTTGTGTTCCGAGACGTGGGCAATCCTGGTCGATTCCCGCTCAAGAACCCGACCGCCATGGCATACCAACAGGGCGACCAACAGGGCGTCGACAATGATGTTGTTCTTGAGGAAAGGGGAAGTCTAGGATGGCTTGCCCCTCTCGAGTTGTGGACTTTACGGTCCTATGTTTCGGCTCCAGGAAGGCCTGGCGTTTTCGGTCCCTTCGACTCGAACATGGATATGGAGGCCAGGCTCGAGGCGCGCATAGGGCCCTAGAAATAGCTCGAGTTTCTGTAAATTCTGCGTAGGCAGGTGTTCCGAACCGGGCGGCGATGGCGGCGGGGTAGAAACCCAACATACAAGCGAGGGCGTCCCCCATCCTTCTTAAGGATAAGGAGGTAAACCGCCCACAAGTCGGGAGGACAATCAGATGGAATGGCCTTGAAGAAGGACATGGGAAGGGGAGTGGGGTTGTTGAGCATTGCTTCCAGCTAGGCCGGGGGCAAACTCGAAATCTGCCCAAGACACATCAACTTTTGTAACTGCACCCTGTTGCCGAACAAGGGCCGGAAGAAGTGATGGATCTTCTTCATGTTGATGGTGATCTCCCAACCTAGAGAACCAAGGCGTTCGACAAAGGGCGATAGGGTCACAGCCACTTGGTCGGCTACCCGTTCTGCCATCCCAGCCTTTATGAAGTATCATCCACGACGATGTCGATGTCGGAGGGAGCCATACCTCCTTGTATGGCCTAGCAAATTCAACGGCAGCCCGCCGATGAACACATGGGGAATTGTCTGCTTGCTGAAAATTTCGGACACAACAGACGCGGCGAGTTGTTTTGCTAGGAGAGAAACACCGAAGTTTGTCGGCGCGGGGGCCTTCCTTGACTGAAGCATTGACAATAAGGGTACAGGCGCTGGATTCCAGTCTCAGACCCGGACGACATTCTTTCTGCTGCTTTTGGGGAGGAGGGGGGAGGGTGTTTTGGCGGGCGATAAAGGTGTTTGTGCTAACGAGAGATGTTCTCGGTGCTCGATGAGCCATTCCTCCTGGGGCTGCTCGTCTCCCGAGGTGTTGGAGACCAATGGAAGGGGAGAAGAGCTGTTGCTGGCTCGAAGCTCGCTCTATTTGCAGAAGAGAGGTAGAGGCGTTGCTTAACCATCTCTCGGTGGTCTTTCTGGTGAAGACTTGCCTCGTTTTTGGACCGAATGGGTAGTAACCTCGACCATCAAGATAGATTCTAGCCCTGTTGCCAGGCGTCTTCGCCGTCTGAGGGCCGGTCCATGCTTCAATCCTGCGGGATCCGTCCGCATGCTGGACCTACCAGCACATTTCGCGTTGACACCCTTGGGGTTGAAGATTGTGTTGTTTGGCAGCTTGTACATGGCCACCGGTGTGAAGTCGGCGTTCCGGAAGGTGATTATGGACGGTACTCATGACGGTTAATAAATAACCGCTTGGCCCTAAGTTCTCTGTGATATTGATGGAAAAGAGGTTAAGAGGGCCGTCGTGGGTTGGGAGTTGGAAGCGAAATGGTGCAAAGCCGTAAGACAAGGCGGTTTCGAGAATCAGGAACAACGAACGGGTCGGTATAACCAAGTAAGCTTCCTTTGGGCAAGGAGCTGGCCCACTTGGAACCTTGAAATTGTCGAGCATATCAGGTGCTTGCAGCTTAGTGAGACGCCAGCAAGCTGTGACAGTCAGCGAAAGAGAGCGTGGTGGTGAGTGTGGGTAGCTTGACAATGCCTGGCTTGTTTGACAGCGTCTCTCACAACCACACCGCCTAAGCTGTGTGCGACAAAGACTAGTGGACGCGATTCTTCCCTGGATGACCTTCTATGGGCTTCCAACCCGCATAGCAAGTCCCACGCATGATCTTGAACTGTGTTTTGAGAGTGGTGTTCCACGTTATCGGGACTTCCCTTGCGCGTGGTGCGCTGCGTGAGGGCTCTTTAACAGTACAGACACGCTTCTTCCCTGTCTTGATGAATTTTCCGTTGCGGCAATCGTATAGCAGAGCCTTCCGGTGCTTCATCGGCGACGGGGACGGCGGCAGTGGCTGCGATTCTTGCTTGGTTTCAGTGCCAGTGATGGCGGACCGGGCCGGGCCCGGCCAGGGGCAGAGAGAGGTATTGGAGGCCGATTGTGCTCATACGTGTCGGACATATCACTGCCGACAGGATAAAGATACCAAACGAACATTCCAGGTTATTTCATCCCAAGCTTCAGGACACTTCCAATGAAAGAGTGCCCTTCACGCGTCCTTTTGAGAAGATTTAATCTTGCATCTCAACCTTCCCACCGCTCCTTCCAACATTTTCGTTCGTGTGAACGCCACCAAGAGCCCTTCACCACGTCCAAGAATATTCTTTAGCCTTTCTGAGCGGCAGGAACTCCACCAAGAATATCAGAAAAGAACAATTCACTGCTGATCATGAGTACTACGAGCTTTCATCTCATCTATATTCCATTCAGCATTCACCCATTGTGTTCTCCAATTCACTTGTTGATTCGAAATGTGGGAACCGTGGGATTTGGGTATAAAATATCCTCCTGGACCAGCAATCCTCCTCCCTTTTCTGCTGTTTCAGCATCGCCAACGTAAGGACATCAAGTTGCCTGCGAGCTGACAACTTGGAATTCTCAACGAGCTGTCTTGCAACCATCTGCAAAGCGGTGACAGGCAGATCAACCATATCCATCTTCACCTTCTCAATTCACATCGTCGATCAACGATCAACAACTATCACTCGTACAACTACCTCGAGGGTCAAGTTACGGAACAGATCAAGTTTTTCTCGCCCTTGAGATCGTTTGAAACAAGGTCTCAAGCTTCACCAGCGAACATAGCAAGTTGTTTATCTTTGGGATCATGATGAGATCTCGACCGACCAAGAGTTTGGTTGTAAAATATGCTAATCCATCAAACAGCTTCGCAAACAGTCAACCACACTATATACTTGTTCTTCATCATGAGCTCCCAGAACGGTTCATCCCAGGCTGGCGGCTCCCAAGCCGGCGGTTCTCAGGCTGGCGGTTCACAGGTTGGCGATTCTCAGGCTGGTGGCTCTCAAGCTGGCTCCTCCTCCGGCGCGGGCGCACCAGCCCGCAGGCAGTTCCGTCCTATGGATGCCATCGTCGTCAACCGTGCTGCCCTAACAGAGGAAGAGAAGGAAGCCCGCAAAGCCCGCGGCTTCTCTGAAAATTACATGGGCGATTACAACAACGAGAAGAACAAGTCGGCCGACATCCCGGACGACCTGAATTGCTCCCTGTACATCACCGGGCTCCCTCTTGACATCACGGTCAAAGATATCTTCGATGATATCAGGAACATCGGCAAGGTGTATTCTCTCCATATCTCGCCGAGAAGGGACAGCCATGAGAGGGCTGCTGCCGCGATCGTCTTCTTTACCAGAACCGCTGCGGGTAAGCAACCTCCAACCACCCATCGCACTCCTCTTCCAGACACTAACGTCCATTACTATGTGCAGAGCGGTTCTTCAATCGGTTTGCCACACGCGACAACCCCACCGTCCGCTGGGGCGGTGCCGTCCCTAACCCGGGACGTATCCTTGGCCGTCTCCCGGTCAATGTTGTATGGAACCAGGTGAAGGTAGCTCCCTTTACCGACAGGGACCACGTCACCAGGGTCATCCAAGTCGAGGGACCCTCGGACATCGTCAACGAGGAGTTTCTCCTCGCCTACTTCCGCACCAAGTGTCGCTTTGACATGGAAGATGTCTCGGTGCTCTGGGAAGGCTTCCGCGAAGTACCGCAGAACAATGGTCAGCCTCCCGCTCCGGCCCCGGCGAGRCGCCAGGGCAGAGCTCTGGCGTCAAACAACTGGCGCGAGAGGGCTCAGCCAGTCGCTGCCGAACCTAAGGCAGAGGCTCAGGGAAGTGCCGCTGTTCCCACCACTCGTACGCACATCAGAATCATGGAGTTCCGGTTCGGAACCGTAAAGGGCCAGGCGCTGGCCTGTAGGATGGCCTTGGACTGGGAGTTCAAGGAGAGAGGGGTCTTGTGCCGTTATGGTAAGTCTTCATGAAGCTCTTGGTGTGCTGAGCAAGATGAGGTTTAGAGGGGAGACATATTCTAACATCCCTTTCCTTGATTTTTAGGCCAAGACCCTTGCGGTCCTTGAAGCATGGTCGGTGGAGAGAAGGACTCATTGGTTTGAACATAATGATAATCATACCTAGTGCTGGCTGCTCGAGGTTTACAGAAAATCGGAGTCCATGGGTTCATGAAAGGGTAGAGACCTTGCACGGGGAGATTCATGGCGCAATGGAAAAGGGAAACGGAGTTATGGCGTCGAGAAAAAGGCGGCTGTGGCTGGTATTAGCATGCTTCGATAATAGAATAATCACATACACCCAAACATCACCCCTGTTCCCCCAACTGAGGCTTTTGGAATTGTCTGTGAAATGAATAATGCAACTCCTTCCATTGTCAGACAGATATCGATGCTTCCTCCAGCGGCAGGTTCGGACAGGTAGCGATGTTGAATGTGTCGAGTGTCCAAAGCAGGTGCGGTTGATATTCGAAAGATAGAAGCGGAAGGAACGAAGGAGTCAACAAATGATGCATGCAACTGCCTGACAAGCACACTGACGTTCCTCCGGATCTTCGATCGCTGGGCTGAATTCAAGATCTCCATGCCCCTGGTAAATCCTATAAACATCTGCATCCCGTACATCAAGTGACTTGGGGCTTGAATCCTACTGCTACCATGCTTGAGGGCATTATGGTAGTATGAATGACAGCCTAGAGGTAGGCAAGATTCGTTGGGCTGGCGGGCTGGTAGTCGAACTGGGAGTTTGATGCGATTGGTTTGCATGCTTTGTAGCGAACAAATCCTTTTAGTGGATATTGAACAGTCGGTATTGGTCTCAATACTCGATGTGAGTTCGTTAGGTATGCTCGAGAATGATCGAAGATGGTGTTTTCCAGCCCTGCAGCACTGCAGCATTGCGGCGTTGTCTCCCCCTGGTGCGGCTACTACTTGTTGCTGATGTTACTCCCGTCCGGCTATGCGGGGGTGACCAGGCGCAGAAATTCGGTAAGTAGGAGCGGGATGGATTCGCTTGCTTGCTTCTTCTTCTGGTGGTGGTGGTGCCGTGATGACGGCGTCGTCGAGTTCTTGGTACCAGGGGGGGTCTCTGAATTCTGGCCATGCGAGTGAGATCATTATGGTAAGGTAGTCAGTCATACTGCTCATGTCATGTTGGTGAACGGCAGTCAATCGCGGTTATCTCTGTTGTCGCTCTTTCGAGATGGCTGCCTGCAGAAGTTGATCTTGAGGATACACCATGACAGCACTCAGATTCCGGCTTTGAGATTCGGCAGCAAGTCTTGAAGAGATCGCTTCGGCGGCAGTAATGAGCGGGTGTGATCTGGATATATATGTCAGAAGCGAGACCAGCATGGCACTTTTGCAGCCTAAGCCCCCGACTCGGAGCGTTTAATTCCGTGACACCCTAGGTATGATTGGTCCCGTTGTGTAGTTCACCCCGCGCTTCAGCTTCCCGAATAGGTTGCTTACCGCACGTGATAGTTGAGCACGAGGGTGGCCATATAAATCTCAGTAACACTCATGGATACGAGTTGACGTCGGTGTCCGGCAGTTAGGACGGATAGACCCTTTTATGTATCGTACGTGATACAATGGGCTTCGTTATAAGCCCCTTGGAGACTGACTGTCAGGAGCAGGTTTGACTCGGATCACTCCAGTTAACTTCTGTGTGTCAGTGGAAGCCTACGGTACTGATGCGTTGTGTTAGATGCCATGTTCGGTGAACATGGCTTTAAAGTGAATCCATTCGCTTGTATATCGCAATGTCATTGGCCGCCCTAAGCATTCCCATGCTCGAACACTAGGGGAATCTAGACATTGCAGGTTGAGGTAACCATGGGAATCCTTCCGAGCGTTGGTGTTGTCAGAGGCGCCACGGAATGGATATGGCCGTCGGCTAATAAGCGCGACAGAGATATTATGGAAACGAAGGGCCGAAGCTGGCGAGAATACAGTCTTGAAGTGATACATGAGATGTGGGTACTCTATCCGGCTTACAAGCACCCGTGCCTTCAGGCACGAGCAGCTTAACGACTCATATAAGCCATACTGTCTAAGTGAGTATCATAGCCACATTCTGTGAACACCGAGGGTCTGGGCAACTCTATATCTGAAGAGCCGCTTGTGTATCGTCAAAGTCGTACCCCCCTTACGCAGGTCTGGACCGGAGCTCTGCTTGGCTCATGTGTTCTGGCCCGGATCGGAGATGTCTTGCACAAGATCCTTGCAGCCATAGATCTCGATGGCGGGCCGTTCTGCTCTTCATAACTTCCAAATTGATTTGGTTTTCGAGCTTCTATACATCATGTACAGTGTAAAGTGTCATGTACGATTTGACTTGAGGAGGTCGAATATACCTGTGTCCCTGGAAATCCGTGTTAGTCAAGGGCCTGTAGACCATAACGGAATCATGGCAGAACATATGTGCGAATCTGATGACCACAAACCGTTGGCTAGGCGTGTGATCCCTGAGTCTTCTGGGTTGGCAGATTCCGAGATGTACATATACGTGTACGGGACGAGTTGGCCGGTAGGACCCGAGGACAGTTCAAGGGTAAGGCGTGGCGGCATGGCCCATGGTGGGTGCCTTCGTGACGTGCCGTCGACCATATGAAGCCACCCACGTTTGTGCGTAACCTCGGGGTATCCCAAAACGGAATATGATGTCGTCGTCTCACAAGAGGGCAACGACGTTTTAAGCTTAAAACCACCGGCAATGCCATGCTGGGATCACCGCTCCTCAGTTGACTTGATAGGAGACCGGTCAATATCAATGCCAAGAAGCACGATGTTAATCCAACCCCAGGCTAATGTCAAGATGACAGTTGACTTCGGGAAGCACAAGGTCAACACGGCAGGACCGGGTTAACGGATGCATGACATACCTGATTGTAATGAAATTGAAGATAAGCAAGACTCCGCTGGGTGTCAGCCATGATCCTCGATATCGTTTAGGTACACCACGATGACAGACAAGACAGGCCATGATGTGCTCTTGTTGTGCTCGCCGACCAACTGGGAACGGGCTCCGCCGTCTGAATGGTAACAATATCGAATCAAATCAGCAGTTGTGGGTGTCAAGCGGACGCGGGTTCTGGCCCGACGGACTCGACAGGATCTGGAAGCTTGATGATGGTTGTTGTGGGGAGAAAACCACTTTTATTTGGCCACCAGAATCCGGATGTCCCCGGATTCCACTTGAAAGCGGCGGTAGGGGGGTCAGTGGAAGGATGTGGGTCGGGGGTGTTGTCCCTCGGCAGTGTCCGAAGAACTTGGGCGGGCCCATCACACTGGTCAAGACACTGCAAGAGCTATGATGCGGGTGCTATGGTTGGTCAGTGACACCTTGCCGTGTGCCCAAGGGGGCGGCTTTGCATAAGCGAAACATGAATGTAAGCAATTTCAGCGACCCCCAGGGTCTGTACTTTCCAATTGCCCAATTGCCGTCCACATCGTCCGCACCTTTCTTTGAAGTCTTTCAATCTGCATCATCACAACATCGCACACTCCGCCGGCTTTCTTTTCAAGGATTGCAACAGCCCTATCCCGTCTGGAGGAAATTCGGCTTGCCACCCCCTTTCATTCGCCTTCATACCCCCTCTTCTCGACCTGTGACCATGTCTTCCCACAGCCGACTTGTATCATTGGCATCCTGTTATCCCAAAATGGGAGACCGCCCGAGGTATCAATACTCATCAGCAGCGTCGCAAAGAGAGCGAACCCAATTGCCAATCGTGATAGCCGGTGGCCTTGTGCGTTCCGGTCTTACTTAGTAGCATCCATGTTCGACYATCAAGTCCATAATGATATAAGCTTTGGGGCCTACCAATACTTCTCTCCATCCTCCATGTGTTCTGCTGCGAACTAACACTGAAAACATACGTCCAACATCAATCACATTGTATGTGAGGAATGCCTAAAGAGTAAGATCCTCACTACACACACGAACGTTCGCGACATATCCTCCGGGACATATCCACTCTTGCTCGACGAGAAACTAGGATCACCAAGCACAACAAACGATCATCTGCTAGCCTCACATAACAACAATCGCCACCGACGGCCTCGATAAAATCCCCGGACGGGGTCCTCCATTCAAACTGATGGCGCAACAACTTTACCTCCAACTACACTACTCAGGCCTCAGCCCTACCACCAGTTTTGATTCACCCACGGCAAGCTATCACAGGACATCATCGTCGTCCTTGTCGCCATCCCCCGTGATGGCTGTCGGTACAGTCTTTAGGCCAACCAGACCCGAGGACTGGGAGCCATACCGGGATCTAATAGCTCATCTGTATACGACGATGAAGCTGAAGGATGTCATGAACGAGATGCACACAAGACACAACTTCAAGGCGACGTGAGTTTATGCTTAGCATTTCAAAATGATGTCTCAAAAAAGCTGACGATAATTGTTAGCGAGAAGCAGTATAAGACGCAGATCAAAAAGTGGAACCTGGACACCAAGTACACCAAGGCGTCCGAGTACATGGCCATGATCAAGACAAAGAGGCGACGAGAAAATGAGAACCCGCCAAAACAAACCCGCTTCATCCTCCGGGGGCGACCAGTGGACCCAAAAGACATCAACCGGTTCGAGAAGCGGGCATCCAAGAAGGGAATGATGAAGGACGAAGAGCTCGCCTACAACACCAAGGGTATGCCACATAACAATCATCACCACGGTTGCCGTCAACAAGTTAACACCGGGCATGAAGAAGCAGAGGATATTGAAGATTTGGTCTACATCACTCCATCACCCTCACCAGAGCCGACTTTTTCATCATGTAAGAGCCCACTCACTCACTGACATCCCCTGACAAAAAAATCAAAGAACAAAACTAACATAAACTCTTCTGCACCACAAAAAGACGCTCCTCCCCCACCTCAAACACAATACCAAACAACCGACTACCATCAACAATAGCAATCAATGGGGGTGGGCTCCCACTCCCAAGCAACCACGACGGACGCCCTGATTGGGGACTGGCTGGCCCGCGGGAGAATTGCTACTACTGCTAGTACTAGTACTTCCCAGGCATTTCACCATCACCATCACCAGTCTCAGTCAGCAGCAGCATACCTGTCGTATCCGTCGTACGCCCATCATCAGTACACGACGACGGCGGTCCCGAGCACTCATTCCCATACACAGCAGCAGCAGCAGCAGCAGCAGCATCAGCATCATCATGGCCATAATGGCCATCATCATATCTACGATGATTATAGTAGGCGATGATGAGGAACGAAGACGGAAAGAGAGGAAGAGAACAGCAAACCTCAAACTTCACTCGCAAATCACAAGAAGTGGGAAAGGGCAGCTTCAACGCCAGCCAGCGGAGCACCTACACCTTACACCTCCATAGAGGAAGCATACATACGTCAAACAAGCGACTTCCACCCTATCACAGCGCAAACACAGCACAGTCACAGTCACAGTCACTTCACCACCAACCCACCACCAACCCATCCCCAGAAGTGCTGATGACAAAAGACAGATGACAAAGACAAACATGTATATATAGAAATAGAATTTCCTTAGTCAGGACTCAGGGATGCTTCATTACCAAGTCAATGATACCACGCAGTTTTCTTTTTTTTTTTTTTTTTTTTCCACAAATGCTACGCTAGGGACTTGCTGTAGAATGTCGTGTAACCAACTTAAGATTGCTTCCACTGACCTTCCAAAATCGAAAACACCGACGACTCACGAGAAAAGAAATTGCCATGGCAGGGTCCAGACTTCCGATCTCCGGCATGCGAACGAGAACGGGAACGGCAACGGAAACTTACGCAGGGAATATGTGTGTGTGTGTCCAGGTCCAGTCAGCCTAGTACCCGGCGTCTTGGAAATTCCACGCATATTGCTAGTCCGGAGACGGTGGTTTTCAGGGTAATAGCGGGGAGGGGCAGAGGGAGGGTAAGGGGAGGCACGGAGGTGTATTTTTTCTGTGTTGACGGGTATAAGTGATTATCGGATGCATCCGTGGGGGTTAACGGATTTGAGAAGTCTTCGAATTCACTTGTCTTGGTTGTACTGGATCTCAGAACCCGATGTGTGTATAATTTTACACACTTTCGCTACATATGTTTGAGCCGACTTCAACAGCCGAGGGTGAGGGGCGTTACAAAAGCGCAAGCGCGTCCAGTGGTAAAAGACGCTGTGAGATTTACACCCACACACATCATTATGTGCAGGAGTACGCACCTACATGGCAATATCACAATTCACGAGCTTCAAGAGATCGAGAGAATGAAAGTATCTTCAAAGAAACAACCGATGCAAACTCCAACACTGCCTTGAACTAATGATCCTTTGTCCCTTCATTATCGTTCATCCTTCCATGATCAATGCTAACTCGCATTACAGCCAGCCCATGACTCCTCCTTCCTTGTCATTTTCGTCCTCCGAATGGGGGAAATAATCCCCAAATTTTCCATCCTCTGAAATTAGGTTGTGAAAGTTCTCGTCACTTCATCATACAAGTCATGAGTGTACCTTCGCCGTATGGCAAAGGTATCGGATCTCTCTTTGTAGGAGAGATGGGGTATCAAAAGATCAGTGAGGTGAACTTAGAGCTCCTGCTTGACCTTGTCGCCAGCCTTCTCGGCGCCCTTCTGGTAAGCATCAGCACCCTCCTTGACCTTGTCGCCGGCCTTGATGGCCTGCTTCTGGGCGGCATCAGCACCAATGTGGAGCTGACCCAAGACCCAATCCCAACCGGCCTTCGCGCTCTCTCCGATCTTAGCAAAGACGGTCTCGGTCGGTGTCGAGGTTCCGTACTTGAAGTAGGTCCACTGACGGCGGGCCAGAGCACGGAGCTCGTTGAGAGTAGAACCCTGGGGGACAGGCTGGCAGAATGTGTTAGTAACTGATATGAGTATAAATAGGGTAGTATCAACTTACTACGCCATAGCTATCAAGGTAAGCCTTGAGCTCGCTATCACTCCAAGTATCAAAGGTCTGGGCCTTGGCAGAGTCGGTAGCCTTAGCGAGGTAGCTAGTAATGGAGGCGTAAGAATCGCCACCGGCAGCGGAAGCAGAGGCATATCCAGATTGAGCAGCGGCGAGCAGCTGGTCACGGGTAGCACCGGCCTGGTTGGCGACCTTCTTACCGGCGGCATCACCGTTGGCAAGAACGTAGTCCTTCAAGTTGTCGTAGGTCCAATCATCGAAGGTCCAGGCAGTGTAACCAGAAGCAGCCTTGTGAGCGTGCTTGCGGACCAGAGCGCGGAGCTCATCAATCTTGGAAGCCTGGGGGACGGGGATACCGCGAGCGTCGAGCCAGGCCTTGAGACGAGTCTCAGACCACTTGTTGATAGCCTTGTCGAAAGCATCCGCAGCAGCCTGGGAAGTGGCATCAGTGGCCTTGGCGTAGTTGGAGCCGATGTTGGAGGTAGCAGCGCCATAAGCCGAAGCAGCAGAAGCAGAGAGGGTATCACCAAGAATATCGGCGCGGTGCTTGCGGACAAGAGCACGAAGCTGGTTGAGCTTGGTGCCCTGGGGGACGGGAATGCCGTTTTTGTCACAGAAGTCCTTGAGCTGGGACTCACTCCAGGCGTCGATGAGCTTGTCGGTCAGGGTAGCATAAGCAGCTTGGGCGCTGGAGGTGGCACTGGCCTGCTGCTCCTTCATGCGGAGAGAGGCAAGGCGGGAGTTGCGGCGAACAGTAGCGATGAGCTTGTCTCTCTGCAATGATGGTTAATACTTGATCGACATGCCATGCACTCATGCATATCAACTTACGGTAGTGGGCTGAGGAGCGGGGATTCCATGGGTATCGAGCCACTCCTTCAGGTCAGACTCGGACCAGGTCTCGTACAGCCAGTTACCAGGGTAGGCGGCAGTCTCGCCAGCCTTTTGAGCGACGGTCTCGAGGCTGGAACGGGCCTTCTCGAGGAGGGTATCACGCTTGCGGGGTTGGGGAACTGTGATATTGTCAGTATTCACAACTCTGAAATACGGTAGACGTGAGGAGAATGAAGCATACCTGGGATACCATGACGGTCACAGAAGGCCTTGAGCTGGCTGTCCGTCCAGGAATCCAGAATCCAGTCCTTCACATTGAGCCAGGAGTTGTGAGCCTTGTCCTCAGACTCGTACCAGACACCCTTAACCTGGTCAATGAGAGAGTCCTTAGTGGCACCGGCGGATTCCTTGGTCTCGATTCCCTTCTGCTTCAGGTAGTCGGTGAGCTTGGCAGTATCCCACTCCTTGTAGGGAGCGACCACCTGGTTATCCCAGTTGGACTGAACGAGCTTCTCAAGCTCCTTGCGGTCCGCGGGTGTAGGATAGGGGACGTCGTGGTCGGAAAGCCATCTCTCGAGCTCAGTCTCGTGCCACTTGTTGTAGGCTGTGAAGGAGAGGTCAGTTAGCGGGTGTCTGGTTGAGAACAGAAAAGAGAGATTACGCACCAGCGTTGGAAAACCACGAGCTGCCATAGACAGCGTCGGCCACAAGGGCCAGGGAGAGGAAAGTCTTTGCGATCCTCATCGCGGACTGAGTTTAGAGGTGCGTTACTATCGTGGGGGTGAGCAACGTAGATGGCGTGGGTGTGATGTTGTTGTTCGAAGATTATGCACACGATGGTGAGAGTATGTGCTTGGGGTATCAAAAGTTTAGGTTCTACTAGAAGAAGAGCAAAAGAGGAAGTCAACGGAAGAAAAGGTTAAATCGGCAGAAGTTGTTTTGATGTCAGTGTGCCCTGGATTCCAGAAGACAAAGGAAGGAAGGCAGCTGCGTTTGGTCAAAACCAAGGGACTGGAAGATCTCAGGTGAAAACGAGGGGCGGTCATGGACGTCACTCCTGGCGCAACGCGTCCTTGTTCTTTCACGAAACACAACAAACGAGCCACAACCGGCACCACCGTCTGGCAGCTGCCCAGTGTCACCTTTTTGGCAGAACACAAGCATGTCTACAGAAAACAAGAGTGATAGGCACTCATTATACGCCACCGGTTTGAAAGTTCCTTGTACAGCCCCGTTTGATCTACAACTGGCAAGAGCAAACTATCGTCTCCTTCTGAATGCGATGCTCTGCGAAGGCAAGGTGGACGAGTGAGATGGAGGGGAAGCTCCGATACAGTGACGTAATTGGCAGAGTCGCCGCCTGGACTCCCGCGTGGATTGCTGTCAGTCGCAAGCTTGTTCCGTCTTGCCATTGGCCTGCAAGCTCTGATCTCTTTTCTGCCTTTGACCAACGGAAGGCGAGCATCATCGTTTGCTCTTTCATCTCCCCGTCACATCATCGTGTCACAGGCCAGAAAAGTCCACGCATCTTTCAGTGTCACAACAATGACGTCATGCTGGCGTCCCCTAGCGACAATTGGTGTTGAGCCCAGACTTTTGGCGCCAAGACACGCTAGCAGGATAAGCACTGTGAGCAAGAGTCCTCTTATTCCCCTAACCCTCGATCAGAAATAGAAGAAGCTGTCACGGCCCAAACTTTTGATGATAGTCGATGATAGGAATTTCCTGTGGGAGCTGTTGATCTTTCTGAAAACCTATCTGCTATTCTATCATGAACTCTAGCTGGGGAAAGGCAGTTTGGTACTCGAGTGTGGTTCTGTGAGTTTTGCAACACCCTCACCACCCATCTCTTGACAGCGCCTCAAAACTCCATAAAACTCTCCTTAAAGTCATGTTCCAAGACCAAACGTGAGGCATCTCCGAATTCCATACAGCAAAGCCAAAACCGGTCCGGGAAGAGGAAAGTTCGAACACTGTCCCAATCAGTCGATATGAGGTTGCCCATCAACGCTTTCAGGATCCAGGGTCGTTCGAGAGATCATCCGATATCGAGATGCCGCCGCGTCCTGCAGCAGCATGCCTGCGCAGAAGAT
Source organism: Neurospora pannonica FGSC 7221 (assembly GCA_009805235.1). Classification (NCBI taxonomy): domain Eukaryota; kingdom Fungi; phylum Ascomycota; class Sordariomycetes; order Sordariales; family Sordariaceae; genus Neurospora; species Neurospora pannonica. The sequence continues at coordinate 20,662 of RANY01000128.1, forward strand.
TGTCAAGTGTCAAAAGCGATGTCAACTCGTATTGATGCATGCCACGCATGCCAGGGCCCATCCTTGGCTTGCTTGGGTGCTTGGATTGAACCTTCAGTGAAGCAGATTCCCACTCGACGATCACTGAGCCGAGATTCCTCACAATCGCCAAAGAAGTGCGAAATTCCATCTCTCTCTGCAATGAATAACAATATATTTTGATCAGTTCGGGGTGTTGAGTGGGATGTGTTGGCATGCTACGCTTGATGGTAAGAAATAGGGACCATTAGACATCAAGGACGTGAAATTATATTTCAACGTTGGTTGGCATAAACCACCAGAAATGCTGAAGAACAGAAACGGGCATTCAACATCAATGAATGATCCATCTTGGATGTTTAAGTCAAACAGACTGAATAATCATCCTTGAGGTCGACGCAAAAGCTGCAGGTCTCCATCCGGATGCTTCAGCAGATTGGGACTTGAATCAGGTATGAAATAGGTAGGAGTGAGCTAAAAACGGTGCTCTCTTTACATTTTGCATCTTGAGCCATGTAAAAAGGTTAAACCACATCATAAGAGAAGCGTTGGGAAACGAATGAGTTGAGTGTGTTAAAACCAGACTAGTGTAGGTACTAAACATCGAAATATAAAGTAACGTCGGAGAATGTTCAAAGTGGAAGGAGAGACTGTGGTACATTGTCCATGGACTCAAGCTGGGAGATCAACTTTACAGTTGTTTAAATGCTACTTTCGATATTTCAGTTTCACCAGGACGAAGATAGGGCAGCGAACTATTCGCCTGTAAGCATTTCTGCCTCGAGTGACAACACCGAGTAGGTAGCAAGCAAGATGACAGTATAAGACATTAACCGGCACAGTCAATTAACAAGACAGACAAGCAAGTTGGGTTCATCAGAGTCATTAAACCTCTGAATTATCGAGTGTTTGGATGGCATGGCAAGTCGTCAAAGTAAAACGCTTCATTATGATACAAGACATGCCCAACCCAACGCTAGCTCTATTGCATGCCAATCTCTATGAACCGTCCATGGCCTTTGTCGTTTGCCTCAGGTCGGTCATCGCTTTCAGTACGGTAGAAAATGCAATGACATTAAGCATAGAAGTTGACAGTCTATACGCATGGTTAGTAAATAGCACACCAGCACGGATTGTCCTAGGGGAATACTCACTTCCTTCTTCTTGGCTTGCACCTCAGAAATAGCGTCAACGTAGTGTTCGTGTCCGATCTGGTTCTTGCCCATACGGAGGGCAATCATGCCAGCCTCGACACACACGGCCTTCAGCATGGCACCGCCAAACTCATCCGTGCTGCGCGCCAACTCGCTCCAGTTAACGCCGGGGTTGACCTTCATCTTCCTGGAGTGAATCTTGAGAATCTGTGCGCGTGCCTCCTCGTTCGGAAGAGGGAACTCGATCTTGCGGTCGAGACGACCGGAACGAAGCAAAGCGGGGTCGAGGACATCGATACGGTTCGTCGCGGCGAGAACCTTGATGCGGTCGTCGGAAGCGAAACCGTCGAGCTGGTTTAGGAGCTCCAACATGGTTCGCTGGACTTCACGATCGCCGGACTTCTCGCTGTCGAAACGCTTGGTACCGACGGCATCCAACTCGTCGATGAAGATAATTGAAGGGGCCTTCTCCTTCGCTAGGGCGAAGCAGTCTCTTACGAGCTTGGCACCGTCACCGATGAACATCTGCACTAGCTGGGGACCAGCAAGCTTGAGGAATGTGGCATCTGTCTGAGCGGCGCAAGCTCTGGCCAGTAGAGTCTTGCCCGTTCCGGGAGGTCCGTACATCAAAGCTCCTATTCTGGAAGTTAGCAACAATGGCAAAGCGGCAAGTTTCGCTCCTCGGCAGTTCAACATACCCTTGGGTGCCTTGATACCAATCTTCTTAAACCGTTCGGCTTCCTTCATAGGCCATACGATGGCCTCGACAAGTTCGTCGATCTGCTTGTCGAGACCACCGACATCTGTGTACTTCTCCTGAGGCTTCTCGTCGACCTCCATGGCCTTGACTCTGCTATCGTACTCGGCGGGCAACGTATCCAGAATAAGGTACGAATCCTTGTTAACACCGATGAGATCGCCGGGCTTCAACTTCTCGGGGTCGACCAAGCCGATCAGAGGGAGGAAGATGGTCTGTCTGGTTGATGTCTTGATGACTGCGGATTTGCCCACGCGCGTGGCGTCCAAGTCGATGTTGGCGCCCTCTTCGGAGGACTCAGCAGTCGGGTCAAGGTCCAAAAGTTCGACGACGTTTCCTACGAGATACGGGAGTTGTCTAGTGAGGCCAGCGTTAGTAGGGAAGATGTGGCGGCTACTCAGAACAAGAGCGGCCACGAGCCCTAGGGGATGGGAGGGAATGTTTACCGGTTGTTAGCGATCTTTTCTTGGTTCTCCTTGATCTTATCCTTCATGGTGGCCCTCTCGTGTGATAACCGCTGGTATTCGCTCTTCATGATTCTGGCATCGTTTTCGAGGAGGCGCTTCCGCATCAAGATGTCCTCTGTGCTCAGACTCAGGATCTCCTCATCTAGGATGTCGTCGGCCTCGGGCTCGGCATCCTTCATCTCGGCATCGCCATCTCCCTCCTTCTTGTTGTTCTTGTCCTTGTCCTGATCCTTCTTCTTGTCCTCGCGCTCACGGCGATCGAGGTCGTCGAGTTCCTCAAGGGTCGACATGGTTGACGCAGGCGGTTGCGAATGTGGGGTATCGGTAGGGAAAGTTGCAAGGGCGTAAGGTACTGGTTACTGATCTCCTGTATTTATCCTCCACGAAAGATGAAAAGGGCGACGCGGAGTAGTGGTGGTTGTGATGAAAAATCCCCGAGAGTTTGCGTTGGTGGTTGGGAAGACCCGTCGGTCGTGATTGCAGTGCAGTACGTGGATGGTGGGCAGTTGCGTGGTCGACTTGCGGCACAGAGCTTCGAGTGCTGTGGTTGACCAGGAGCTGGGCTGTAGGCAAAAGCGCGACGTAACAAGGCCGGGTACCTAACGCCCCACCCACAGTACTTCAGCTCTAGACCCCACTCTGACCCCAGAGTGAACCAGCCACAGCTGACTAACTACACGGCATCGGCCATCCAGGTTCACGGTTTCAGTTTCACTGCAAGATCATTTATCTGCTGTGCTTCATCCAATTTCGATGTTCACAAAGTCTCAAACGGAGTTGACGAAAAACCTTGAGCTTGTCCCTGATGGGACAGCGGCTTGGCATTGTTTCAAAACAATCATCACTGTACTAACAATGCACCAACGCATTACATTAGAGTACGAATAGGCCGCATACACGCCTCTCGTCAAGTGTCAAGTGTCAAGTATCAACTCCCGTCTCTCAGGACAACCCCAATGCGGGAGGAATCCCGATCTGCTTCAACACCAATGACCAACAATAACCACCACCACCACTGCCTACTCGTCGTCCAAGATCCCGCTTGCTATCGGCCCAAAAATCGGTACTTCGTATCTGCGATTACCAGTCAGCTTTTATCCGCATGTTCGAATCTCGGGAAGACATACCTGTCTAACGTGTCGGCGTCCCTATAAGCATTAACAACCAGCCATCCTACCAACGCCAAATCCGCCAGAAATAACACCCAACTAAGGAAACTCGACCAAGAAATCAACAAATGAAGCACAAACAACGCCGTAAAAAGCAGACTGGACTGCCATGCGTGGAACCTACCCCCCAAATCTCGCTGTTAGCTACTCTTCTTTCTTCTCGCGGACTCCCTCAACAACAACATCGGATCATGGGTCGTTCGTCACTCACCTAACATAGTCACTCTTCCGCTCCAAAATCAACAGCAAAATCGCTCCCAGCGGCGGCACCGCCAAATACGCCAAACACGCCTCATAATCCAGCCTCAGCCCCAAGCTCGTATCAAACTCAGACACCATCCCCTCTCGAGCACCCAGCGCATTGAAATAGTCGCCCATGCCTCCCCCTACTCCTCCTCCGCTCCCATTGTTGCTGAACCCAATGCCACTACCGATCCCATTTGTGGCGGCAGGAGCAGCACTCGGACTCTGATACCTGCTGATGCCCTCACCCGACCAAGCACGATGTGGTTGCGGGTGTAGAAGTGGCGGAGGCGATACCTGCGCTGGGCGCTGTTGGTACTTGTTTCCGCTGCCGGGGGAGTAGGAGGAGCGGCGGCCGTAGTCCCATGATGTGCGTGGGGAGGAGGTGGAGTCGGGTGGTGAGATGGTGCGCCCATGCTCGGGGGGTGCGGCTTGGTAAGGTGCGAAGTCCATTGGTTTTTGTTTTTGTTTTGCCTTTCTCGATACAGTGGTGTTGGTGGTAGGTTGTGATGGCTCGCGTGCGAGTATTGGAATGCTCGTTTCGGTTCGTAAGTTCGTGTGTCGTTATGTCAGGTATGTATCGTATCGTGGGTGGTGGTCTCTTAACTCGTTATCGTCCCTTCGTTCCGGTCGTTGGTGGGCTTGTGGTTTTGCAAGTGACTGGTACTCTGCCCGCGGTTGGTTCTGGTGTATGGTTCAGGTTGACGCAAATTTACCGTTGAGGGTAAAGAAGACGTATATATGCTCCGCGAACGAGAGATCCTAGACGGAATAAGACGATGTCCAAGTCCGTACGTATCTTGAAGGGTGGGCTGATGAGGTTGAGTGGAGTTGAAGACAGCGGGGACGTGATGGAGATAGCTTGTGACTGATGGGGTTTGACGAACGGGAAGCTTTTGGGAGGGGAAGGAGTCGGTAGCTCGGCGGCGCCTTTTTAGTGAGAAGCGGCCAAGATCATCATCGTGAAGATGCAAATGCAAGATGCTGTCGAGGCGCTATCCGGCCCCAGTTCGCTGCAGTGTGTCAGCACGGGATTGTAGTAGTCGTACGAAATTTCCCAACGGTCGATTCTTTGAAATTCGTAGTTTTGTGTCGGACAGCAGCCCAGTGGTTGAGGTGTAACGTCCAGGTCAACTGATGGTCTGGATACTGAGAACGATTGGGAGGGGACGAGAGAGGGCGGCAATGACAAGGGAGCGAGTGTGCAGGGGTGTAGCGAACGACTGCAGGGACCACCTCCCTTACACCGGACCTAAACATCAGCGGGGTCGAGCCTAGCTAGACCTCACTTGATCATCAAGGTCCTCTGCTAAGAACCCGAAGCTGCGTCGTTTTTCAAAGAGACCAGCATCAGAGACAAACTAGACGTTGATTATTTGCGCTTTTACATGTTTCTTTGTTACATTGTATTGTACAACAGAGCTTTTCTACTCGATCTCTTACAAAGTACCAGCATCGCATCACTACGTGTATGTCCGGCAAGCCCGAGGAATGTAAAGCATCCCAGACCTTTGGCGTTTGTAGAGTATTTGAGCTCCAGTATTTCCGGTTGTTCGCAAATGGCTTCACGCTGATTATCTCTACTCCTTCTTCTCCTCCTCGCCCTCGCCTTCCTTCTTGGGGTTCTGCTCCTCCTCCAAGACACTCCTGCGGCTCTCCATGGTAAGCCAGAGGCTCTTGCCAGCACCCTCCAAAACGCTGGTAAGACCCATGCCGGCGCTCTGCAACATGTGCACGAGCTGGGCGCGCAGACCCTCGATGCCGTTCTCGATACCGCCAACCCACTTGATACCATCGTAGTCGAAGGCCTTGCCCTCGATGCGGCCACCGACTAGCAGGAGCTTCTGCAGACCAGACTGGCAGGTAAGGTCATAATAACCAGGGTTCTTCTTCCTGCTGGGCGCAGGGAAGGCCGGGGGACTGGGGGCGAGGACGCTCAGGGCGGCACCAAGATGCGCCGGCGACACGGAGGGCAGAGTGAGGATGGCGACAGGTCCCACGAGCAGAGGAGCGAGCTGGCCATAGACGGTCTTCTCAACGGCCTCCTCGTTCTTGGTAGCCTCCTTGACAGCCTTCCAAGCATGCTTTGACAGATCGTGGTTGTATGTAGCGGGAACCTTGGTACCCGTGGCTGTTGTGGCCGTGGTGGGCTCCACTGTAGAAGGATCGAAGAACTCGACGGTCTTGAGCGCAACGTCGAAGATGCGCGTGCGGACAACCTGGAGGTGGATCTTGGAGGTAATATCGGGAGCGCCCTCAGGGACGGGAACGTTGCTCAGGGCAAGGCTGAGCTCTCGCCTTATCGCAGCCCACTCGATAGCGGTAAGGTTGTTGTGTTGGAAGATGAGCATCAGGGGGGTCGAGCGGAGCATCGAGGTGTAAGTGCGCAGAAGTTGCGACTTGCGCGTATCGACGGGACGGGCGCTCGGGGGTTGGGTGGGCGGCACATAGTCGTCGGGTAGCCTGAGGTGGCCGGCGGCGGCGGCGCGTTGTGGTGAGGCTGTCGAGAAGGCGGATGTGGAGGTGGAGGGCACCAGCAGGGCGGCCGACCTGGACGAGATTCTGGAAGACTTGATGGCAGAACCCAGGCCGCGGACGGCCGGGCGACTTAGTCTGAGGGACATTCTTGGTTCACATTGTGTTAATCATAAAGGACGCGGACTGGTGTCATCTCCGGGGGGGCGGAACTTACTTGTGAAAGTAGTGAACAATCTCGTGCTCCGTCAGTCCCCCGGAGTGATCAAGTCCCAGTCCCCGTAATCGCGGCCGGGCTGCTGGCGAACAGAGTCCCGAAATTTTGGCGCCGCGTCCCCAATGCCGGAACGCACTGACCACCCGGTCTCCCGCTTCCTGCTGTGGAATCATTCAGTTGCCTGCCGCAGCTGTTTCAAGATGCCAAGACGGAAGCGACTCACCGCCCGCCATTCTGCCAGCCCATTCAGGCTCATTTGCGGTTGCGATCTGCGGCTGAATCCCTGCATATCTGCCCCGCTGGTGCCCGTTATCGCGGGGCACTCTGGTGGCATCGGATGCCATCATTGGGGAGAACAAAGCACACTACAGAAAGCTGTCATTCTAAGGGCGTGTTAACCATGGCATTCCCGCTGCCGTGCCGACTTTCCTTGTGTGCTCATTTCCGATCCACGAAATGAGTCAACAACAGCCAGACTCTCATTCATCCACAGCTCCCAGGAAGCCGGTACTACTCAATTGGCCTCCCTGACCAGCCTGAAAACTGTCGAAACCAGGCAAACCACTTTGATCCCGGAACACAACTCCACCCTAGAGGTATCGTCTCCAGAACCATGTCGGCGCAACAGCAACAAGCGGCACCGGCGACCGCGAATGCGGCGGAGGACCTCCCGGATGTCAACATCAAGAAGCTACTCACCCGTCTCTGGCCCCTCGGACACCCCGACCCCGTGACGCCAGATGAGATCGCCAATGCCATCTCCTACTTCTTCACCAACCAAATCTCCGATGTCCAGGCCGGTGCCCTGCTCATGTGCCTGCACTTTACCGGCCTCGACCGGAGTGCCGAAGTGCTATCCAAGACGGCCCAGGTGATGCTGAAGGCCGCTGCGCAAACCGATATCGAAGAGCTCCGTCAAGTCATCGAGAAGCGCGGCAGACAAGAAGGAGCCTACAATGGCGGACTTGTACGTCTTCCTACTACCCATCCTCCCTCTCGTCATCGTTCCCCCCTTCTCACCCGCTCTACTACTGTCCTTACTAACAACCCTCCCCCCAAACTTCAGTGCGACATAGTAGGCACAGGCGGCGACTCCCACAACACCTTCAACATCAGCACCACCTCCTCCATCCTCGCCTCCTCCCTCCTTCTCGTCGGCAAGCACGGCAACAAAGCCTCAACCTCCAAGTCCGGCTCGGCCGACCTTCTCGCGTGCGTCCCGCCGCGCCCTCCTCAAATCTCGCGCATCCGCCCCGACACCGTCAGCTCCTTGTATTCCCAATGCAACTACGGCTTCCTCTTCGCGCCCGTCTTTCACCAAGGCATGCGCTACGTAGCGCCCATCCGCAGGGAGCTCCCCTGGCGCACCATCTTCAACCTAGTCGGCCCTTTGGCAAACCCCTTGGACGTGCTCGACCCGGCTGTGTATTCCGGTAAACGAGGAAAAGACAAGCTGGTAGAGGCGCGAATGATCGGGTGCGCGCGCAAGGACCTCGGTCCCGTATTCGCGGAGGCGCTCAAGATGGGCGGGGCGCGCAAGGCCATGGTAGTCTGTGGCGACGAGGAGCTAGACGAGATCAGCTGTGCCGGGCCGACGCTTTGCTGGACGATCAAGCCTACCGAGGAGGACCCCGAGGGCGAGCCGGTGGTGAGCCACTTCTTGCTGCACCCAAGCGACTTTGGACTGCCGGCGCATCCGCTGTCGGAGGTGTCACCCGGTAAGGAGCCGATTGAGAATGCGGCTATTTTGAGTAAGATTTTGAACAACGAGATGCCGGATGATGATCCGATTTTGCACTTTGTCTTGATAAACACTGCGGCGCTGTTCGTGGTGTCGGGCATCTGCGAGGCGGATACGAGTGATATGGGACACGGTGACGATGGGCAGGTTATCAAGGAGCGTGGACCGGGAGGTGGGCGCTGGAAGGAAGGTATCAGGAGGGCGAGATGGGCTATCAAGAGCGGCGAGGCGGCGAGGCAATGGGCCAAGTTTGTGGAGGTCACGAATAGCTTCAGCGCATAAAATGTCAATGTTATGGTCTTTCTGTCGGGTTAAGTACAGATGTGGTCATGTAATTGTGGTGATGAGAAGGCTACTACAAGCCTGGCTATATGGTATATTTTAGTTCCTAAAGACCCAAATCTGTTCTCCCACCATCATGGTTATCGTTCTCGCCGTCTTGTAAGTAAACCTGTGATTTTCCCCATGACGTAGTTCTTTGGCGCCATTGCGCGTCTGACAGACTCTCACAAGTGACCTTGACGCCCATTGTCCCTATGTGAGCCTCTACCCCGGCCGTGGCCACCACCTCGACCACGTCCATGTCCATGTCCACGGCGCCGATGGGAATTATGCCCATTGGTCGTGGAAGACGAACCCCCTGTGGTCTCCTATCTCGAGAGGATCCCCCTCACAACTCCCTGCAACGTGGGCTTACCATCAATCAACAGGTCGTAGATACCGGTCTCCGCTCCCGTACCATGCTCCAACCACTTGGCAAGCAAGTCATTGCTTTCCTTCGGCTTGACACTATCATCTCTCGTTCCAACAGTGATATGCGCAACACGGTTTGTGCACTTCCACTTGGGCTCTGCGGGCTCGCTGCCATCGGGGTTGACGTTCTCATCGCCCGGCTTGGGAATCAGGCGAACCACGATGGCCATGATTCGGTCATCATAAACTACACGCTCAAGCTGGACGTCGATCTCGCCGAGCTTGCCGTCCGGGGAGTTGGGTCCTTCAAGCTCGTTGATGCGCAGATATCTGTCCCAGAGCTGCGGATTCTCCTTGGCACCAGCTTTGTGCATCAGAGTGACATGAAACTTGGGCTGTACGCGACGTGTGCCCTGGAGCTGCTTGAAAAAGCGAGATTGCTCCGGGCCAGCAGAAGCAAACGCCTTTTCAAGAGTGCTGAGCACATCCTTGGTCGTCATGTCGACGGACATGTACTCCAGGGGCCTCTTTTTCTGCTTCTGCTCTTGCTGCTGGCCGTTTTGCTTGGACTCCTTCTTATTCTTGTTGCCACGGTCGGGGATGACGTGGCGCAAATCAGGCTTATAGCCTTCGAGGGCATATTGGATGGCTTCGTCCATTTCGGCGGCAGACGGGATGTTTGGCATGAACTTGGGGTACATGCGATGGAGCTCCTTAATGACAATTTCCAGGTTCTGTCTGCTTCCTACGGCGGGATCGAGGTCGATGATGTCGTCAAATTCCGAGTCGGGCTTCTGTTCTGGGTCGCAAGGCTCGAAGCGGCTGATGAAGCCCTCCATGATGCCGCGAACCTTGTTCATATCCGAGGCGGCTTGGATGGTCTGATGGTTATCACCTCGTGCAAAGACACGATCCCGGCAAACCTCGCGGACTTTATCGAGATCATTGTGAACGAAGTGGAGCGCCACAAGCCGCGCGCGGGCGTGCTGGATCTTGACGTCGGTGATCAGCTGCTTACGCTCATGCTTTTGCGCATTGTTGCGGTCGGCAAAGACTGCGGGGACACCTTCGTCAAGAATGTCGAGAAGAGCCTTGGTAAAGCGAGGCGGCCGGGCTTTACCCGTGATGTTGTCGTTTTGAACGTGACCCCAGCCAAACAGGTGAGTGAGAGCAAGACCAACTGTCGTCTTTCCGCAGCCAATGGTGGCAATAGGGACCAGTATGATATCGCGTTCAACATCAGCGGCAGCTGCTCCTCCTCCATGCAAGGTCTCAAAGTTGGCAGCATCGGAACCCTTGAGGTTCTTGAAAGCGAGGAATTCGTTTCGAAGAGCGATGATTCCGTGGTTTTGGTTGTATCGCTTGGCCAGCTCCCGGTCACCCTTTAGACGCTGACGAGCGTAGAGAAGATACTCCTCGGTAATCTTGACGTGCTTCTTGAACTTGGGCGGCTTTCCTGCAATGATGGCCTTGGTGCACTCACGCCACTGTCGATACATGAGATAGGGCTCTTCGAACTTGTACTTGAAGAACCAATCCTGGAAGGGCTGCTGCCCAGGCTTGTAAGACATCTTGCAACGGATGACAAAACCCTCTACATCGCGGCCATCGTGGGCGCCACTTTCAGCTACCTCCTCAAGGAAAGCTTTGACCTCGTCGATAGTGTCAATGACGATAAGGCCAGTCTTGATGAAACCCCAGTCCTCAGCAAATTTTTGAACAACAGGCGAGGGGTAAGTCATGAACTCGGGAAGGTTGAGGTTCATGCCATGCAGATACAGGCCTGCCTTGTCGGGTCCGTACGCCAGAATGTGCTCCTCAAAGCTGTCGTCGCAGAGCTCTGCCACAGCCGTGACATTCCGTCTCCTCAACTCCCGTGCAAGATCGGCCTTTGTCTTGCCAATGCGTGCCAGCTGCTCCTCCAACCTGCGCTCGCCAGCGGAAGCATGGCTGGTTTCGACATCACTACGGTCGCCAGTCGAGTGCTTGCTGCAGACGAGCAGTGTGTCGTCGGCAAGACCACTGACGAAGATGATGCATCCGTTCTCCTTCAGCGTGAGTTCGTAAGGACCCTGCGTCCTAGTCCTGATGTTTTCCCACTTGGTCTCCGTGACCTCGTCGACATTGAAGAACTTGTCGTAGCCACGGGTGGTGATCTCTGGTGTTCCGTTCTTGTCTCTGGTGGTGAAGAGACCACGGGCATATGTCGGTAGGTCATGCTTTTTGTAGTCCCAGTCATGGAAGCGCCACGAGTCGACACGGATGTGGTCGCGCGACTTGGCGACTTCGTAAGTCGTCTTTTTCACTTTGAAGCTGGTCTTTTTCTTGGCACCATTCTCGAGCCCGTTGACCAGGGTCGCAACCTCTTGAACATCCTGGGCGACATAAGGGACCTTGAAGTTGTCTGCAATTTTGCTGTACTCGGTGGAAGCAGTGTATTTGGCGGCCAATGGGCCTCGGAGATCGGTGAGTGGTTCATCCATGGTTGGGTTGTGTTGTGGCGATGAGGTCGTGAAGGTGCGGACTGGCGCCAGTGAGAGCGCTGGGTGTGGTTGGGGAAGTTCCTTATAGCGGGGGTGAGGAAAGAAGTTTTGGGGTGGATATGACAGCCAGAAGCTTCCGGCTTCGACCTTGCAATGAAAAGGGTTGGCAAAGAGGGTGCTGTTCCAAAGCGTAGGAGTGATGTTTGAAAAAGCAGCAAAATGGTGATCAGAGTTGAGTGATCGAGGTATTTTTATAATGGGAAGTGATTTGGATTTCTTTGCCGTCGCTGCTGCCTTTCGTGGGTCAAGTGTTCGGCCGAATCTGTGAACCGCCTTCTGCAGGAGACGCCGTTGCAGCTGCTGTCCTGAAAACCGCATCTACCCCTTGGATGGAAGGAGCTTGATGGGATGAAAAAGGGTGCCTCTGCTCCCCAGCCCTATGCAAATTCGTTAGTCACTACACTACCACTAAGAGGGAATCACATCAGCTAATTGGGTCTAAATTACTTTTCGGCCAGTATAATCGCGAAAATGGGGTGATTACTGGGGGCTGATAGGCTGCCTACAATATCTGCTGTTCGCCGATACAGTCATACCTTACACTTGACGGCGGTGATACTTGTGGCTTAGGTCGAGAACATCAATAAAAGGAGAAGACATAGTAGACTGCACTAACACAATGGGCTGCAGGCGACAAATGCTGTGTTCCTATACCTATTCATCCAGCACTGCCAGGTTTACTGCCCATAACAGCTCCAATTTATTGACGTATTTGATGTCAGTGGACTGCATGAGTTCGCCGAAACTCTTTCGGGATCTGCTCAATTCCTTATTGTCGTACAAGTATTCGCGTATAGCTAGCTGATCGACGTTGTCACCAACTTCAACTCTCTCCAACTCAACCGCTTAGACTATAACTCACTTTCCAACCTTCCAATGAAGCTGGCGGATGAAATGGTCTGTGCCATTTGTATTTCGTCACGGTAGTAGAGGTAGGCTGGTGTAAATGGGTAGCCCTACAGCATTTCACAAGCGAATATGCACAGGGTTCGGGTTAACTGAGGAGAAGGGGCTTCGAATGGCGGGGGCATAGAACCGCGCTGTGCGTCACACGCCGAAGGGAACAACGAGGGAGCATCGCTAGGATTCCATTGGAGTGCCCCGCATTGGCTTGACATGTCTCCACTAAAATTTTGTCCACAGGTCTCGCCCATCTGTCTACTTGTAACTTCGGTTCCCAGTCTGCGTTAGCTGTGCCTGTCTTCACCAATACATACGCTCTATCTTGATACCCGTGAACCGCCAACTCCGCCTCAAAGACCGAATCCACCCACCAAAATGTCGAACAACCCATACCTCCTCGCCGCCGATAACCCGGAGGCGTGTATCGCGCTCCTTCGCGAGAACCCCTCCCTGGCCTCGGGTCAGGACGAGCACGGCTACTCCCTCATTCACGCCGCGGCCAGCTACAACCACCTGGACCTCTTGCGCGCTCTTGTCGGCGAATTCAACGTCCCAGTGGACCTCAAGGATGAAGATGGCGAGACAGCGCTCTTTGTCGTCGAGACCGTCGCCGCTGCCAAGGTCCTGGTCGAGGAGCTCAAGCTGGACGCCACCATCGCGAACGACGAGGGTCAGACTGCGAGAGAGAAGATCGAGGCCGAGGAGGATTATCCTGAGGTCGCAGAATACCTCCGGGGTCTGGAGGGCGAGGCCAACCTCTCCATCACCGTCAATGCCACGACAAACGGAACCACGCCAGCGGACCTCCCCCCGGCTCCCGAGGGGCTACAAGTACAGATCGGTACAATGAACGAGGCGGAGGATGCTGGAGAGCCGGATCCCGAGTTCCGAAGGCGGATTGAAGAGCTTGCGTCGAGAGAGGATTTCGAGACTGTCGAGGGACAGGCGGCGTTGCGCCAGTTGGTGGAGGATGCCATCCTAGGACCCAGACAGGAATGAGACATTCCGCCGAAAATGCCAAGAACTTTTCACTCATGGCTCTTGATCTCCCACATTACATATTCCCCCGACGCTCCTTGGGGCCGAAAGAGAGAAACCTCAGAGTTATCCCCTGCCATGCCCTTGGAGAAGGTCGTCGTACTGAACGAGAACCATGTTTTTGATGGGAGTCTGGCAACGAGATCGAGGAGCATCTGCCGACACCAGGGCGGAGCCAGGAAGCCCTGCCAAGTAAGCTTGCAGATTTTGCCTTGCTGGCCGTCGCCAGGCACCTGGTATCGGCAAAGATACGGATCGATCTGGTCGCCCACCTGAATCCGGGGGCTCTGCAGCCGGACGAGTGACAGCCACTCATAGAGCTCAGTGGAGAAGTATTCGAGTTCCTCTCGGCCCTCTGGTCCGATTGCGTCAACCGGGGGCTTCAAGGTCGGCAGCATGGCGTCGATGTTTTGCAGGACACTGGGTTCTGCAGTACACTTGGTCGGAGAATGTGGGGCGAGGGGATCTGGATCGGGGACTGAAGTGACGTTAGTGGGTGTGCCGTAGGTCAAGTAATGGAGGAGTGGCTTACCGGTGGGAGAAAGATTGCAGAATAGCCAAGTGACTGGTGTACCAAAAGCGTTCTTGATCGCATAGATCAGTCTGTCGAATCCCTTTTTGCCTGGGATCATCGATGGACTCGTGAGGTCGACCTCAACGACTGTGATCATGATCTAGTTAGTAACCATCCGACACAAGTACCTTGATGGAGAGAGACTTACCCCACCGGGGTTTCAAACCACGCTTTCCCTTCACTCCGTCAGGCTTGCCAACAAGACCTGCCCTTTCATACGCTTCCTTGTCCAGAAACATTGTCAACATCCCTGTAGTATTGCGTTAGCAAAGTGTCCATTGCAGTCTGCGCTCGTGGACTCCTATGCAGCGTACCGTTTCTGAGTGTAAACACGTTGTCGATCCCTTTCCTCCCTTCAGACAGCATCATGACATCCCCTAGCGTATGCTTTGTTAGCTTTGGCTACCTTCTTCCTTTCCAGGACTATTCGAGTCGTACCTTTCTTGATGTACTCGGCAAAAAAGTCACCAGAGAGGATGTCGTGCAAGGACATAACCACTCGTTTGAACTCAGGTGCTGCCTTTTCATTCAAAATCTTCTGAACAACTTCAAAAGCTTCTCGAGATATGATGAGTTCGACCTGGAAATAGTTATTAGTGAATGCTGTCCAACATTAAAGGAGAATGGCATACCCTGTTGATAAAGTCCTGACCGGCAACTGTTGACCATGGCTTGTTCTTGGACGGTGGCTGATTAGGGTCCAGGTGGCCCATCACCCCGTAAGTGACGAAGCATTTCGACGACTGGTAGACCGAAGGGGTCGGAAACGAGAGCATGGTGATTCTGATAGGACTTCAGACACTGCCGATGAATCGTCGATTTTGCTGTCGTTACTTGAAGCCAGTCGAAGCTGCGATTCATGTGCTGTATGCCGTGGAGCCAAGAAGCTCAACGGTAGTGGAAATTGAAAAGCTGGGGTATGAATTGTACCCCTGCCGTGGAACAAAAAGACATGAGACCCACCTCAAAACGACAGGGCACCACTCACAGCCCTACCATTCAGATCTGCAAGTCAGGGATCTTATCAATGAAACCACACCACGCTAAAGATCAAACCACACACCCTCCTGCATGTGTTTTTGAGTAGCATCAACTTCAACTCATGACAAAATCTCACCGTGACAAAAAAAAAAAAAAAAACAATTGGAGGGAACTATTCTTCTATAACACGACATTCGGAGGCCCATCTCTTGGTGATTCCATCTTGCAGCAAATAATGGGTCGTACATGAACAGCACAGAACCCTAATACGATCTCGGACCATCCTCACCAGTCACCAGATTCCATATCGCAAAATGCCCGAAATGGAATATCTCATCCGCTTCTCCCAGTCTCACGAGACGTTTCGTCTCCCCGAGATTGAAGCCCTAGCAATAGTAGAAGGCATCGATCTCAAAGTCATCTCATACAGTCTAGAGGCAGGTTTCTTCAAATTTCACTCCCCCAAATCACTCGATCCCTTCCTGCTCCTCGCTCAAACCCCCATAAGACTCACCAAACTAACACACTCCCAGTCCCCCTTCTGCATAGTCTCTCTCCCCTCCCCCTCCGCCGCCCTTCGCCTCATCGCCCGCTCCATCCTCGTGATCTCCATCCACGAGCTCTGGGGCCACGGCGCCGACCTTTCCTCGGTCCACGCCTCCGTCCGCTCGCGCACCGAGCCCTTATGGTCCCAATACTTGTCCTGCTCCTTCAAATTCACCATCGACTCCTACCAAGGTTCTCGCACCAACGACCAAAAACTCTCCATCATCAACTCCTTCGCCTACCTCGGATTCGCCGGCCCGATCAAGATGCGTTCCCCCGACGAGGAATTCATCCTGTTTGAAGACTGGCCGTGGAACTCCACCCCCCTCGGGATCCCGGATCCAAAGTATTACTACTTTGGTCGGTACCTGGGTACTTCCTCGCGGGAAACGCTCCCCAAAAAACTGGACCTGAAGAAGAGGAGATACATCTCCACTACATCCATGGACGCCGAACTAGCGCTCGTCACGGCCAACATCGCGCTTGCGGCACCGGGAAAACTAATCTACGACCCCTTCGTCGGCACCGGTTCCTTCCCGATTGCCTGCGCACAGTTTGGGGCGCTGACTTTTGGTTCGGACATTGACGGGCGCAGCATCCGGGGTGACGAGAAGAAGAAGACCCTAAGGGGGAACTTTGAGCAATACGGTCTCACTTCCTGTCTGGGCGGGATGTTCACGGCTGATTTGACCAACACGCCTATACGCAAGTCTGCCCTTGGCACTTCCACTTCCACCTCCCCTTCCTCACCAAGCAACGGGACAAGCGGCAGGATATTCGACGCGGTAGTATGCGACCCTCCCTACGGGGTGCGCGAAGGGTTGAAGGTGCTGGGCGTCAAGGACCCGGAGAAGTGTCCGTGGGTGATCCCCAAGGGCATGGAGATGTACAAGGACCCGGATTTCATCCCGCCTAGGAAGCCCTACAGCTTTTTGTTGATGTTGGATGATATCCTGCAGTTTTCGGCGCAGACGTTGGTGGATGGGGGACGACTGTCGTTCTGGATGCCGACGGCGAATGATCAGGATCAGGAGATTCCGGTGCCACAGCATCCTTATATGGAGGTTGTTGCTGTTTGCGTGCAGGATTTTAACAAATGTGAGTTGGCTGGCAGATCCCTAACCTATCCCATAAGCGGATGGCAATGGCTTGCTTGGTGGAAGATGTACTGACGTTGTTCTAAAGGGTCCCGACGACTAATAACATACCGCCGTATTCCCGACGCCGAAGTCGAGCCTGCGGCTATCAAGGCATATGAGCAGACCAAGGCAGAACGGGCCGTTGAAGAAGGCAAGACAGCGGACGATCTGAACCCCTTCCGCAACGCCTACTTCAAGGGGTTCAAGAACTGATTTCACATGTCAACACTCTGCCTTGCCAGCTTGTTGCACGGGTACACATATGACACACTATATGTGTACGTTCTTCCAGTCATGTTCCATTTAGATACCCCCTAAGAATTAAGACATGTACAAGAAATCAGTCTTTGCAGCGGGCAACCTGAGGTTATTCGCTTCCCTTCGGTCCCCGTGCATGCTGACTCTCCATACGCTTTATACGCCATTCATCCACCCTGGCGTCTAATGAAGAACCTCATCATAGCTTATGGGACTAAAACCCCAGACCCTGTTACCCCCTTGACCCTTCGCTGACTCCCCATAACAATGCGTGCGTGTGTGGTATGTAAGTGTCTTTCCTCGTGCGTCTCTGTTATCCGTCAAAAAAGATTGCGCTCATGCCCCTGAAAGAAACCCAAAACATGTCGAATAAGTAACAACTGATATCAGACCCGGATCCCAAAACAGATAAGCAATAACAGCAACATAAGAAGCAAATGACAGCGTGTGATGGTATGAAAACAAAAAGCCGACCGATGCAGATAAGAACCCACCAAGACTTAAGTCAGTCGTCCGCCAGGGCCGCTCATGAGCAGTCCTCGTTCGCTGATGGTTGTTTCCCGGGTATTAAGTCAATCCTACCCGCCCAAAGCCACATTTTGACTGGGCTTGGTTATGTCTCTGGACAGCGTCCCGGCGGTCGATTTCCACAAGCGCCTGAGTCGGTTTCAGCCCTATCAAGGCCGCGGAATATTGCCGGCCTTCCGATGTGACGTCCCTGTGTCGTCTCATCTGAACTCCATTGCGCCAAAGCACCCTTTATTTTCAACGTGGTTTAGCTCTAATTGTTGGAACCTGCGGTCGAAGAAATACCATTAGCAGCAGCCCTCGCACAATTTCTGGCCCGGACAAC
The DNA here is from genome assembly GCA_009805235.1 of Neurospora pannonica FGSC 7221. Classification (NCBI taxonomy): domain Eukaryota; kingdom Fungi; phylum Ascomycota; class Sordariomycetes; order Sordariales; family Sordariaceae; genus Neurospora; species Neurospora pannonica. Next base: position 38,431 of record RANY01000128.1, read on the forward strand.
GGGAACGGCTCGGCTTACTTTTCGCTCTTGCTGTGAAAGTAGATTCCTTGGATTGTCCCGTGGACCTGGTTGAAGCAGATATAGTAGAAGCCCTCAAAACTGGCCCCGTTAATAGTTCTAACACGGTGGTTCGGGACCAAAAACTGCTCCTTCCATCGCATGAAAATGTTTTCTTTCTGTGCCGCATCTTTAATCTGAACGCCGCCCCTTTTCGCGGCTTTAGCGTAGGGTTTGAAGCCGACGAACTTGTTCCAATGGTTGATATCGATCTTGTCATTTGCTCCCCATTGCGGATGTTGAGTGAGGAAGCTGTAATGTGGGCCGATGATTTCGCCTTCAAAATATGTCGTCAAAGTCGGGTGGGTGTCAGTAAGACCTAGACAAAGCGGCTCCCGGTTAGCATATTTCATCCCCTTGCCTTTGCCTTTTTGATTGTAACACAAAAGAGCTACCTCCCGCTACGTACCCTGAATCCGCAGATAGCCGCATAAGAAGGACTCGCGGAGATCAACGTGCTTGATTTCCACTTCCACGTCATATCGTGATCTCTCCGACTTTTGCATCCCCGAAAATTTACTGCCTGGGCGAAGATAGGATGATGGCGTGGACGGTATCAATCTTGTCTGGCAGTACTCGTAGCTGAGCCCTGCGAGTCCATAGTCGTGCACCCAGGGCGCGTCATTGCCAGTCAAATCGACTTCTTCTACTTGACCAAGAGTTGTAGCACTCGGCGCAACAAGCTCGTCACCTTGTTTTCGACTCCTATGCCCACCGATCACCCCATGTGTCCTTAATGGCCTTATGTTCGACGTGATAGTTGGCACTCTGTTCGCCGTAATAGTTGGCACACTGTTCGCCGTAATAGTGCGGTTGGCTTGTTCGACATAGACAGCATGTGCAGAGTCACTAGCGGCCCCGGAAACTTCGTCGTCAGTCTCGGTCCGCTGCTTGTGGGCCTCATCTGCGTCTCGGCGGTCGTCCCGCATGCGTTCGGGTCCATGATCCATATCCACATTGCGGTTCACCTCCGATTGACTTTCCGGGGACAATACGGCCGGCCCCGGTCTTTCGGTATCATCGGCCGTGCTTGGTGCTGTTATCGTGGGTATCATGGGTGGTGAGGAATACTGATGGTGTGGCGGCGAATGCATTTGGGAGTCATCCGTATCAGGACATGATGAAAATGGGTAAGGGCGTGGCGAGAGGGGATCGATTGCGTCGTTTGAAGGCGAAGCCCTAGGCATGTTGGGCTTCTATGAATCGATTCGGTATCAATCCGATCTGGCGTCCAAGCTCAACTGCCGATGTGGATTGCTGTGCTGATGGCAGGACGGATGCGATGCGTCGGCAAGGGTGTCTGTCCTGCGTCTCGGTGTCTGCGGGTGGAGTAGGGCTTCTGCGATGACGGGATGCAGTGGAAATGTCGATGACAGCGGCAGGTGGGGATGACAAAGAGTCACACCAAAGAGTCGAGCGAGAGATGTGATCTCTGCGAAAGTTGCAAAACCGAAGCGTCTGGATGTCGATGTGGGAGCTTGTAAGTGTAGTTAGATTCCCAGGCTTGAACCAAGCGACAGACGTTTCCCGGGCCCAACCAATATCGTGACGGGGGTGACTGTAGTGCGACCTGACCGTCACTACCGTCAAACAACCTTGATGGCGGGAATGATGTCTGAGTGGAGGACCAGGGCCCCTTCCAGTGCAGCTGAAGTGGATTAAGACGACTGGAGTCCGGTACGCGGTGCCAGTGTGTCTGTAGTGTGTATGCAACGTTTTAGCGCTCCACCACTCAGGACGCAAGAACGAACAGGTCTTACAGCCAAGATGAAGCAGTCAAGCAGGAGGAGACCGGGAGGAGACAGAAGCGCTGGCAGATTGGCAGTTGACTTGCGTTCGTTGTCGTTGCGGATTGGCTCGATCACTGGCGACAAAACTGAAGGACCTCGGGCTTCGAAATCCCAAAGAAGGAAAATATCTAGCAATGTCCAAAAAAATGTGCGAAATGCGAAACCAGGTGGCAGGTGACAGCGGGAGGAGATATTGCTGGACAGCCAGTTTGGTAGGTGCGGTAGCAATGAGATGCAGCTTATAATACTCGCGGGAAAGAAAGATGAGGGCAATGACGATTTTCTGGGTCGAGTGATGGCGCTCTGGCCGTCAACAGTCAAGTATCGCTCTAGCAAGACTCCCACGGACTCCTGCCCGCCTTGTTAGTGGGCACTACAATGGTCCCCAGGTCCGCTCCCACTTTCCACTTTGGATTGCCCCGTGATGAGGGTGCGGGTGGGTGACGGATGGGCAGACAAAGGTGAAAACTGGCTGGCGGTATCGGGCTCCCACTTCTTGGGTCGCTCGCTTGCAATTGTACCTCTCGGCGCCAAAACAACACACAGGTACAGCTGCCACCCGCGCACGCCGTGATGCCAAGCGGGTTGATATTGACTGTGCGCTGCGGGATTGTGAGAAGCAGGTGTCCAAGAGCATGCAGTTTGGCGGTGTCGACGGAGACTTCAGGGGTTCGATAGAGCTTATCGGTGTGGGGACTCTTCACGTCAGTATCCTTACTGAGGTACCTACATAACTTCTCGAGAGACCTTTCCTGATCTGTTGCTTATGCTGGCCGTCGATGATGAAGGAGGCTAGGATGGATCGAATTCCTCAAAGCGTTTTGTACTACTCGGATTTACCATAGACTGGAGCCATTTCGCATTGGATCTGTCTCGGAAGGAAAGTCTAGCCCGCGATACTCGACAAGCGAAAAGTTACACAGCATAACCGGTCTACGGCCAATAACAGCCCAGCAGCAGAGTCGGAAAGTTGGATCGATTAACTTCTTACCTTGACATGTACGGGCCGTCTTACTGCTATATAGTTGGTAGCCCAACCTTGTCACTTGATCATATGTGATTCATCCTTAGGCATGCCAGGTGTCTGTCCAAGTATGAATCGGATTTGCCCCGCGAATCTGCATAGCGGCATGCCTCTGGTTTGCTCCGTGATGAGCTGTTGATGTTCCAATACTCGGGAACACTCGATCTCCGCCTGGAAACTGCATCGTATACCTTGCCTCACTCTCCGCCTGGTTGGTGACTGTCAATAGCTGACGCAAGCGACCATGGTGATTCTCAGGTTCGGGGAGCAGTGGAGCGGTAGGTCGATATTGTAGACGATTATGCCAGTCCTTAAATTTCCTTGTTAAACCCAGTTTCAAGTAACCCATCTGCGCCGCTAATAGATAGAAAAGAACGCCTTCAGAAAACGCCACATTATGCCACAAGAACCTCTCCTTGCACTGAGGATAGATAATATCAAACTAGGGGTATTCGATCGTGTGTCGGCGATTAGATGGGCTTGATCTTGAAGTGCAAGGCAATAAGACTGAACACCAGCGCCTTGAGGTCCTGAACGAGGTAGTAGAAGACGCGCAAGCCTTCTGGGTCGGCCGAGTCCGTAACATCGTTGATCGATCCAATCTTGGCAGTCTATGTCCCGTATTAGCTGTCAACATTCTGCAAAGACGTATTCCAACACCGGCATGACGCACCTCAAATGAAATGTGATCGTTCCCGAGGCGTATCTCCAGCTCCTGCTTTCCGTCCTTGTTCTTGGTCGGCCATTTCTCGTCGTCTTCCCTGTTGGCGTGTCAGCAGCTGCTCCAGGTCGTTTGTATGAAACGGTGAACAGGCTGTCGTACTTCATAATCTCGCTATCCTTGATAATGCGCTTGATCTCATCGATGACCAGAGAGCTGACGCACACTAGAAGAGACGCTCGTCAGCATGTTAAAAACCACGGCCGGCCAAACAGTGTTTCGTACTCTCTTTCCTGATCAGACTGTCGTTGCGGTAGTTGGAGTTGTTGGCATATCGGGCAGTGGCGCTACGTCCATCGCCGAGGACGCGGAAGTCGAACTCTGTAGTGGTGACAGTTTAGCATCGTGGTCGTGCGAACGTGGGAGCTTGCGCCTCGAGGCGCCAATGGCTGAACACACCTAGGAACTCGTGGCCGAAGCGGCCCGAGTGGCCAGAGCTAAGTCTGTCGTTAGCATACTCATCATTTTCAATCTGTAATCGAAAGCCGTAGGGGTTTACATACTAGTAGCGCAGATAGAAGGGTTCGTTGGCGGCTGACATGGCTGTTTGTTGCTTCCGTCAGTAGGCTTTGCAAGACAGAAGATCCAGCCCCCGGCTTGGTTCCTGTCGCTTTGGATGGGCAACCTTGAAAGTCGCGCCCGCGCGGCCACGCTCCAGTGACATTGGCGGGGCACACGGCCCCACATTTGACTCCAGCTTGGCCCAGGGGCATTGTTTGGGCTCCACGCTGACTTCGGGTTCACGAGCCTGTCTGGCAGCTGGTAGCGGACTGCGACACGTGATCCTGCTACTGTTGTGACAGGCTGGCAGACCGGCAGCTGGAGACTCGCCCAGGGAGATGGAGGCTTCGTTGGTGAGGCCGTGAGGGTGTCGGGTCCGTGCTCCCAGTGTGCTGTTGCGGCAGGCCAGAATGCCACATCTCCCAGGGGCCATCTCTCGATATTATTGACCGACCTATCCACGCTGGCTCTTCCAGACTTCAACAACAAGCACAGGTGATGCACCGCTCTCTCACCTCGCCGGCGCACTCCAGACAACCCTTTCATTGCGCAGCCGTCTCTTGATTTCCGCCAACCACGACCCTGTCAGTCCAGGGGGAGGAAACCACGTCCAGCACGAGGCCAGCAGTCATCGTCACTCTTCAGGAGCTCGAGGCAGCCACTCAGTCCATCCATTTACTAGCACCACCTAACCTACAACGGGGCAACCACAACTTACCACACCCGCCCCTCTCTAATTCCGACCCCGACTCCTCTTCAGGACTCCCGGCCACCTACTTTCTACCAAATTCAATCTCAACTTTAATCAAGACGGCCCGGCCGCCGCCAGCTCTCCAACATGTCGTTCCTCGAAAATGCGTACAGCTTGGTCAAGGACAATGCCGTCGATGGCACCCCAACCGTGCAGGAGCTCAAGACCCAGCTCGAGAAGGGCACCGATGAGACCAAGATCGAGACCATGAAGCGCATTCTTACCATCATGCTCAATGGCGATCCTATGCCCCAATTGCTCATGCACATTATCCGATTCGTAATGCCTTCTAAATCCAAGCCCCTGAAGAAGCTCCTATACTTCTACTACGAGATCTGCCCTAAGCTTGATGCCCAAGGGAAGCTCAAGCAGGAGTTCATCCTAGTATGGTAAGGCACTCCATGTCCGCTTGGGCATGCTGGCCCCTCAAGCTGACCAGCCATTGCCTCGCAGTAACGGCATCCGAAACGACTTGCAACACCCGAACGAGTACATCCGAGGCAACACTCTACGCTTCCTGTGCAAGCTGCGGGAAGCCGAACTTCTCGAGCCTTTGCTCTCCTCAGCCCGCGGCTGTCTCGAACATCGCCATGCCTATGTCCGAAAGAACGCCGTGTTTGCTGTCGCTTCCATCCACCAGCACTCCCCATCGCTTATTCCCGATGCTGCGGACCTGATCTCCACGTTCCTCGAAGGCGAAAGCGACCCAACTTGCAAGCGGAATGGCTTCGCCGCCCTCGCCAGCATCGACCACGACAAGGCTCTTCTCTATCTGAGCACCGTCTTTGACGGTATTCCCAACGCCGATGAGCTTCTGCAGTTGGCCGAGCTGGAGTTTATCAGGAAAGATGCTGTTGTCAACACCCAGAACAAGGCGCGCTACCTCCGTCTCATCTTTGACCTTCTGGAAGCTAGTGCCTCGACCGTTATCTACGAAGCGGCCTCCTCGTTGACGGCTCTCACCAACAACCCTGTCGCTGTCAAGGCTGCTGCTAGCAAGTTTATTGAGCTTGCGATCAAGGAGGCTGATAACAATGTCAAGCTTATCGTTCTGGACCGCGTCGATCAACTCCGCCAAAAGAACCCCGGCGTCCTGGACGACCTGACCATGGAAGTGTTGCGCGTTCTCTCCAGCACGGATATTGACGTGCGGAGGAAGGGTCTCGAGATCGCTCTGGAGATGGTTTCCAGCAAGAATGTGGAGGAAGTCGTGCTTTTGCTCAAGAAGGAGCTGTCAAAGACAGTCGACCAGGAGTACGAGAAGAACAACGAATACCGCCAGCTTCTTATTCACTCCATCCATCAATGCGCCATCAAGTTCTCCGAGGTTGCCGCTAGCGTCGTCGGCTTGCTCATGGACTTTATTGCCGATTTCAACAACAACTCCGCCGTCGATGTCATTAACTTTGTCAAGGAGGTTGTTGAGAAGTTCCCTCAGCTCAGGCCAGCAATCATTGCGAGACTGGTGGATACCCTGAGTGAAGTCCGTGCTGGTAAGATCTACCGTGGTATTCTCTGGATTATTGGCGAGTACTCGCTCGAGGAGAAGGATATCAGAGACGCATGGAAGAGAATTCGTGCCAGCCTGGGCGAGATACCGATCCTGGCATCCGAGCAACGGTTGTTGGATAATGTTGATGGTGATGCCGAGGAGAAGGAGAAGGAGCAGGTCAATGGCTCAAGGGCAGCGCCCACTGGCTCACGCAAGGTCCTCGCTGATGGCACATACGCTACCGAGACTGCTCTTACCAGCCAGTCTACAGCTGCCGCACGCCTGGAGGCTGTCAAGGCTTCGTCGAAGCCCCCTCTCAGGCAACTTATCCTTGACGGTGATTACTACCTTGCCACTGTTCTCGCCTCGACACTCACCAAGCTTGTCATGCGTCATGCCGAGATCTCCTCGGAGGAGGCTCGCACTAATGCCCTCCGCGCTGAGGCTATGCTCATCATGATTTCCGTCATTCGAGTTGGTCAGTCGCAGTTTGTCAAGGCTCCTATTGACGAGGATTCGGTGGATCGCATCATGAGCTGTGTGCGCTCCCTTGCCGAGTTCACCGCGCACAAGCAGTTGGAGACCGTTTACCTTGAGGATACCAAGAAGGCGTTCAGGGCGATGGTTCAGGTTGAGGAGAAGAAGCGTGCGGCGAAGGAGGCTCACCAGAAGGCAAAGACGGCCACTCAGGTGGACGATGTCTGTCTCATCCGCCAGCTTTCCAAGAAGAACGCCACGGATGGGGCTGATGCTTTCGACGCCGATCTCGAGCGTGCCACTGGCGGTGACAACAGTGCGGGCGAGGACCTCTCTGGCAAGCTTAGCCGCGTTGTCCAGCTTACCGGTTTCTCCGACCCTGTCTATGCTGAGGCTTATGTTAAGGTCCACCAGTTCGACATTGTACTAGACGTACTACTTGTCAACCAAACAACTGAGACCCTCCAGAACCTTACCGTCGAGTTCGCGACTCTCGGTGACCTCAAGGTTGTGGAGAAGCCGACAAGCCAGAATCTGGGACCCCACGACTTCCACAACGTTCAGTGCACCATCAAGGTCTCCTCCACGGATACTGGTGTCATCTTTGGCAACGTTGTGTATGAGGGTGCTCACTCCACTGATACCCACGTGGTCATCCTGAACGACTTGCACGTCGACATCATGGATTACATCCAACCGGCCACTTGCACTGAGACCCAGTTCCGCACCATGTGGACCGAGTTTGAGTGGGAGAATAAGGTCAACATTAACAGCAAGGCGAAGAGCCTGCGTGAGTTCCTGGACCTGCTTATGGCGTCGACAAATATGAACTGCTTGACACCCGAGGCCAGTCTGAAGGGCGACTGCCAGTTCTTGAGCGCCAATCTTTACGCAAGAAGCGTTTTCGGTAAGTTTTTCCGTGATTTATCTCTCAACCTGGGAGATAGCATTGCTAACTTTATTTCTCATCAGGCGAGGACGCCCTAGCAAACTTGAGCATCGAAAAGGAAGGCGAAGACGGTCCCATTACCGGTTTCTTGAGGATACGCAGCAGATCGCAAGGGTTGGCCCTCAGCCTTGGCTCCCTCAAGGCACTGAACAAGATTGGTTCTGCCGCTTAAAGTTGTATGCGAATGATGTATGGTGTGGTTGGGGTGGTTGTATAGCGATTAATCCATCATTTGATATTCTTTTCACTTATCAATTTTCAGTTGCTGTTGCTGTTGTTAAAATCCTTGTCACACTTCTACTAGTTCATGTCTGCGGAAGATCAGGATGAGCCTCATGTCTCTCTCTTTCTGTCTATCCTTTACGTTACTCCGAATAATGACGAAGAAATGGAAAGGAGTTTAACAGTTATAGAGGGTTATGGATGAGGAAGACAAAAGCAGAGGATGAACCCAAAAGCAGGACCAAGTATACAGATGAAAATAAAGACAGACGAACATTCAACTTCCAGAGACGACCAGCCATGTGCACTCATTATTGTATCTCGTAGACAATGTCAGACAACAAGCACAATGTTTGTGTTCCCATTCACATCTAGCTACTCATTCATTCATTACCACTCATCCCCCATTGATTCTATCTCAAATCATCATCTCTTTCCAACTTTCCCACTTGCATCAATCTCTCTCTTCATCGACGTATTATTATATTTTACACAATGCCCGCTCCCTGCTGATGGGCACCTCCCCAAATCACCTCTCCCCCCCCTTGTACAAAAGTAAGATTAAATAGTAAAGTAAAAGGGGCTATCCAAGTAAGAAGTCCCGAATTATTCGAAGAGTAAGAAAAAGTAGTAGTAGTGGTAGTTGAAATAAGAAGGAAAAAGGGGTATAAGGTATCGTTATGCGTTTTCCAATCATCCTTCCTTCCCTCGAGTTTTGTTCCGCCATTAATCATGACAATGACATATTAAAAAAAAGAGGTGCTGCGAAGCTGTCCTCCCGTACAATGTTTGTTGGTAAAAAAAGTGAAATGGTATCGTAATTGGTTCTGCAGAGATTAAGGGTTTTGAGATAATGAAATGCGATGATGTAGACGGTGGATGTCGTCGTGATGGTGTGTGTGTCCAAACTTCGGTCTTATCCTTAGTTGGACTAGTTCGAGCAAGGCGTAGAAGAGAGTGCCGTGATATTAGAGGTATAGATAGGTATTTTTGAGATGTAGACGGGGCAGGTAGGTGACTGACTTCGGGGTGGCCGGAATATTCATGACCTGATGATGATGATGATGATGCCGCGATCTCTCTGGCGCCAGCGCCGTGTCGTGTTTTTTTTTGGTAAGTGATGGGGAAGAAGAGCAAACCCGCACTCATGACCCCCCCTATTGAGGCATCGTCTCAACCCGCCACAGCTGTAATGACAGCCAACGGTCAGAAGCAACATGTTGCTGCTGCGGAGGAGGTTGTTGTCGACTGGAACTAGCCGTGGCCGTGTTCGTCGCAGGACGTTGTTGTCGTTGTCTCCTGGAGGGGGGAGGCGGAGGCGGAGGCGGATTGCTGATAGCGGAAACTCTCCTGTCAAACTCCGCTGGTTCACAATGTGGCTACCTATTGAAAACCAGGGCATTGACAATGTTTCCTTGCTTCCAGCCTTGGTCGGGGAGGGTGGAGGTTTCCTTGAGGATTTTGCCCATGTAGACTATGCGGACTTTTTTGTCTGAGGAGAGCTGGAGAGGAGAAACAAGATAAACGGTTAGTTGCTGTAACACATATTAAAGGAAGAAGGGGGAAAGAAGGAAATAAACATACCTTTGCCTTCTCAGCAACCTTCCTCCCAAGAACCCGCACCGAATCTCTCTTGTCGACTTGCACATTGACATCCTTGCTCCCATCACTCAACCTCGCCCTGACAGTAATCAGATCCTTGACGTTCACCACCGCTTTGCCTTTCTCCTCCCTGCGATGACGCTCGGAAAAGGATGCCTCATCACCACTTTCCAAAGCTTCCTGGCCGTCACCCTCGGTAATTTCTTCATCAGCCACCACCGACATGGCACCCTTGGTATCCGTATCCGCGTATCCATCCTCATCTTCATCTTCATCAGCTTCCAAGGAGGAAGGTGGTCGACTCGTGGAAATATTCGTCGGATCCGAAACGATATGTTCCGGTAGCGAGTAATAATTCCCCAGTGAATCGTACGCTCCTCCCTGTGCCAGATCGCCGGTGGGTAGCGTGATCTCGGCGGCGCTGAGGATACTTTGGGCTGTTGCTAGGGCTATTGCCCGGTCTTCTGCTCCCTCCTCCTGGTCCTCCTCCTCTGCACCGCTATGTCCCTCCCCTTCGGCTTCGCCTTCGTAATCGCTAGCCGCCGCAAGCGTCCCGTCACCATTCTGCGCAGCCGCAGCAGCATCTTCCTGCGCTTGATGCCACAGAATCTCAAGCGCGGCGTGAATAGTCTGCCATACCTCCTGTCTTCCCGTGACTCTGGTATCAAAGAACTCGGCCCGCTCGCGGTCCAAAGCGGCGCGCGTCCATACCCGGCTCTGACTTGTCCACTCGTGCCGCTTTAGGGGTTTGTTGATGTGTTGGGACAAGGGGTTTCGGGAGTGGCGGCGGTCTCTGTCTCGGTCTCCACGATCACCACCACCACCACGGTCACCACGATGCTGTGAAGAATGGCGACGATGACTTCGTCGTCGTTGTTCTCGTTGTTCTCGTTGTTGTTGATGGTTTGAGTATGATGTTGTTGCCCCTGAAGGAGGGTGAGAAGCAAGGGGTTGTCGATCATCATTGGTTACTGAGCCGCCTATGCCGCGGAGTTGTGACCCTGCTGGTGTCCCGGCTGCTGTTGTGGGAGCTGGTGAGCCTCCGGGACCTCGACTTACACCACGAGCATTGATTGCTCGGGAAGAACCTGAGGTTCTGGATGCGCGGCTGCCGGCTGGGTAGGGGGCTATTACGCCCTCCTCCTCGGAGGACCTTGATATGCAGCAACCCTATAAGAAAAAAAGGCAAAAAGTACGAGTTAGACAGAGACTTTTGTGAATTCAGATAGCATTGGAGAGATTGGATTAACAGGAGAGGCAAGATAGTCGAGATACACACCATTTTTGTTTTTCTTTGAGATGGATGTTCCGGATACGCCGCTAAAATCCAACAAGGTTCACTCTCTTTCTCTCTCTTTCTCGGATATTGTATATCTGATATAAGTTTGTTTACCTTTTCCGCCCCCCTTTTTCTTTTCTTTCTTTGCCTGATCTGATCTGACCCTTCAACTACCTTTAACCGTTTTCACCGTCTGCCTAGATGCCACCGCTCGCTCGGGTTATTCCAGCCGCCTGGATAGCCAGTTCATGACGGCCCGGGCCGGCGATTGGCCTCGAAGGCGCCAACGAATGTCGTCGTTTCGCAACGCGCAGTAGGCCGTTTGAGAGTTTTGCGCCGGTTGAAAAAAAAAGATAAAAAAGCACGAGGCGGTATGCACCAGGCAGTGCCGGAAGTGGATGTTTCCCCTGAATGGGCGTCGTTTCGTCCCGTTCCGTCCTTCTCGATCGTCTTACTTGCTGGGTTCCGGCCAGTTACCTCCGGATCTTCCCTTGCCCTCTTAAGTCGGCAGTTCTTGACGTCTGGAGCCTCGCTGGATATTTTAAAGGGCGAACAAAATGAGGCAAAGAAGGTAGAGTTGAACGTGGTGCCAAAGTCGAAGTTGTTGTTCAGTTGACAACTCTTTCTCCCTTTTCTCTTGAGTGTTGGAAGATGGATTTCACTTCGACTCTGGCAGTTCCCTGTTCGCCCGTTGAAAAGCTCCTCCGATGCTGCACGTCTCGCTCTCGGCAGGCAGGCACTTGTGGTGTGTTTGATGCCAGGGTGAGCCCCCGCAGGCAGATCTGTTGCGCGGGGTTTATGTTTGCCCTGTAGTCTAGGGGTCCCCGTCCCTGACTAAAGTTGCTGATGCGCGGGCTGCTAGCGTGGCCAGCCGAGTCTGGGGCCGTCAAGTCCTTGCTAGGGCGTTCCTGGGCGTTCTCGCGGTGAGAGGGCTTCGTTTCACTCCCTTGAAGGGTCCGGGGACGGTGGTTGGTGGTTGGCGGTGTCTCAGGTTGTACCTAGGCCGTTGACTGGTTGAAAGACTTCAAGCTTCTGATAATCTTGAGGAGAGTGAAAGGAAGTTGGAGAAGACTGGAATTCTAGATTTCAACCATCCCTTTACGACGCCGGGCTAAGGGAACGGGATGGCGGTATGGATGGGTGGATTGTTAAAATGTGCTAGACTAGGACTAAACAAACTTCATGACGAATGCGTGCGAACCTCGAGACAAGTTCATGACACGGAGAATGACGTTTGAGGGGGACTTTGTCATTGTGATGCGATCCCGTCCCGTCACACTGCCGGCCCGGTAAGTGTCGTTATCTAAAAGCCCGAGCTCCCGTCATCCGTCTCCAATTCCCTGACCTGACGATCTAGATGGTCGCAGATCCCCTTGACTAAATCCGTCTTTCCCTACATCAACATATGATGGCTGAGCAGCTCTAACAGCCCACTCAAGTTGGGCATATCATCCGTTCATTACTAATATGGCTCAGACCAAGGATTTCGGCGCTGCAACATGGCCGGTATTGCCCTTTCCCGCAAGATGTCTACAGGGCGCTGTTGGAGTACAGAACCGATCATGCCGACTTACAAGTTCTTTTCAGTGATGGATGCTTGGTATTGCAGTCGCCTCACTGCAACGGTTGCATTAGCTCTGCAAGTGGTAGGGCATACGGCAAGTCACGCCACCAGGTAAAAGATGGGTTTGCGGGGAACGCATCGTCAAGTGATCTTTGGGGACACCACAAGCTTTGTGAGCTAACACCCTCCCCCTTTACCACAGATAGCCTCTGCACTTGGCAGTTCCACAGAGACATTTTGTCATCTCCGAGATCTTTGATGGATCATGCGCGTCGCTCTCCAGCCCTGTCAACCCGTTGACATAGTCGAATGTCAACTCCGTACCCTTGGGAATATCCTTGATGGCGAACAGGGCAAGGTCGTGAATATGCTTATCGGCGTGGTCGCCCACCCGCGCAAAGATGGCCATATTGGGATCACAGCTGTGATTGATGAACCTAGTAGGTCCGCTCATATACTCGCCGTCGACCTCCAACGGCTGTCCGGCCAATAGGGGATCTAGTGAATCCGGATCCGAAAACTTATCGAGGGCGAATAAATAGACATCCTTCCGTCTGGCAATAGTCGACTCTGCTCGTCGCCGGTCGGCCTCCTCGCTAGTAATGATTTCGCCCAAGTACCGGTCGACGAATTGCCCCCTCTTGATATTGACCGGACACTTGACGCCCCAGCCTCTGTCTTTGGTCCTAAAGATCTGTAAGGGCACAGTCCGGCCACGTTCTACTACCCGGTTTGGGCAGTCCTTGGAACAGGCGCAACCTTCATGGCACTCGTAGATGGGCTCCTGGGATTGCAAGACCCTATCTCGCAACAGTCCCTTTTTAGCTCCCTGAGAGTAGTAGGCAAATCGCTTCTTCCGGGTATAGGGATCGGCTCCCTCGTCGCTATCTGGCGCCATCTCGTCGAGGCACTGGCATGTCGAGTACATGCACTCTTCGTCGCTGGCGCAGGAACAGCCTACTCGGAAGGATTGGTCGGCTACGGGGACGTTTTTGCCTATTACCGAGTGGTCGATAAATCGGAAGTTGGGGTTGAGGAAGGCATCGTCTTCGTGGTTGACGATGGAGATGGGAAGCTGAGTATGGGTTGCGAAGGATCGGATCTGGCACCAGTGACAATTCCTTTTTTCTTGAGGGTCGGCCTGGTCAATCAAAGACGCGTCAGTACACATTCATCAAGACATTCAGCGTGGGCTCAAATTCTGGATGGTGGGGGAGGGGAGGGGGGACACTTGGACGACGACACTTACATCTGGCTTCCCATGGTTGAAGAAGTGAGGACGGAAAGCTCTCTCCATCTTAGGTAAGTTGACTTTGATTCTGTACAGAAGATGTCTGTTGCAAAGTGGAAGTCAACCAAGGTGCCGCTCTGGGTGGTTTTGGAATTCTGGTCCCGCCCTGGGAGCTGGACGCGTCTTGGAAGTGACGGGACGGAGACGCGAATTCCCGTGAAGACGAGAGAAGGCAGCGAGGGGTCAAGCTTCGCCGGCTGAGCACCGTTGCGGGGAGTGCGCGGAGTGGCTGTAGTGGCTACAGYGGCAGCTGCCGCTGTGGATTAGCGCGCGCGCCCCTGAGACCCACCTGCAAGGAAACCGTCACGGCAAGCCAAGAGGTGACAAGCCCAGGGAATGGAATCAACCTCCTTTCAACAAACAAGATGAGGCAGTCCTCCACTCAGATGGTGTTGTTCTGAGCGGATCGTGACCGGCTAAAAGTGCGAATGTGAACAGCTTCAACCACCAATATCAAGGATCAGCCTCACAAGGCGCGGGGGAAAGGAAGGGATACGGGAGTAAACGATGATGGCTGAATCGCAGTCTCGCGGAGGAAGACGACGGGACCTCGGCAAAACTTGGGCAAAGGCGCCTGGGGACCTCCAGCTTTTATTACTAGGATCTTCGACTTTTCATCCGGTCTCTTGGTACACAACAGCAAACATATCTACCTCAAACGCTTGTCCAGTTCCACACCTTCACAACAGCCCCCGCCGCAACTCCAACTGGGCTCGACTGTAGCGCAAGCCGGATGACATTCAACGCCTGGCTGCCCAAGAAGACGGGCGCCTTGAGTCTCTGAGCCTCCTCAACAGCCGCAAAGAGACCATCTGCAACCTCCTTGAGACTCGTCTCGCCTTCGGCAGCAGTCCAGCCCTCCCTCGCAGTGCCCTCCCGAAAGGCCTTGATGATACTGGGGCCATACTTCTTCAGCATCTGACTTCCTCCCGCAGCGTTGATACACAGGTCAAACACCTGATCGAGGTCCAGCCCAACCTTATCCGCGAAAGCCAGGGCCTCCGCCGCCGAGCAAAGCAATATGCCCTTCAACAGTCCGATCACCAGCGCTAGCTTCTCCTCGTCACTCCCAGCTGTCCCTTGAACCGGTCCAACCTTGCCCTTGCCTTCGGCATACAACCTTACCAGCCCACTGTCGTCGTCCGCCCCGTATCCCCTCCCTACGGCAGAGAAATACACCTGCTCGGCCACGCTGGTCATCAGTGTGGGGAACCCGCTCCTCCTGGCCTCGGCCGTGATAATACTCGTATCCTTGACAATGATCACCGTCGCACTCGCAATGGGCTGATAGCCCGTCAACATCCTCGGCGTCCGATGTTCAAACATCCAGTTCCACGCATCCGAGTTGAGGACGGCCTCGTTTGTCTTTGCCAGGTCCAGTCCCAGATGAGTGGCAAACCCCATGGCCTCGCTCGCTGCGAGAATCTGCACGGCCGCAAGCACCTGGTGCACCATCTTCATATTGCTGCCGGCGCCGATGCCGCCCTGGACGATGTACAGCTTGGCCGGGTCGGCAAGCTCTTCCAGGAGCGGCTTGGACTTGCCCAGGGCCTCTTCGGAGGGCACGCCCGCCATGATGGAAAGGGTACCGTCGGCG